>PVJS01023347.1:19696-29770 GCA_004027185.1 Glis glis | reverse complement strand
AGGATAAAAAATAGGGCCGGGAGTGTAGCTCGGAGGTAGAATGCCCCTGGGTTCAATCCCTGGTACCGCAAAAAAAAAAAAAGAAAAAAAGAAGCTGAAACCAAAGGAATCAATAATCTATTCAGAGAAGTAATATTAGAAAATTTCCAAACATAGACAAAGAGGTCGACACACAGGTACAGGAAACATATAGAACCCCTAATAGACAAGATCAGAGAAGTGGTTCACCACGCCACATAAAAATCAAATTGACTAATGAAGAGGCCAAGGAGAGAATCTTAAAGGCAGCGAGAGTAAAAGACCAAGTAACATTCAGAGGCAAACCAATAAGAATCACTCCAAACCAAGTCATGAAAGCTAGGAGGGCCTGGAGTGACACATTCCGAACTGTGGAAGAAAACAACTTCCAGCCAAAATTTACCTACCCAGCAAAGATATCTATCAAATTTGACGGAGAAATAAAAACCTTCCATGACAAACAGAAGCTGAAAGATTTTATGTCTTCCAAACCAGCACTAGAGAAAATACTCAAAGAGATTAATTACAAAGAAGAAATAATAAGGAAATGCCAGAACCAGAGAAACAGTGATTTCCATCAAACAAACAACTAGGCAAAGAACAAACACTAGCTCAAACAGAAATTAAAACTCAAAATGTTAGGAATTAAAACCCATCTCTCAATAATCACGCTGAATATAAATGGCCTCAACTCCCCAATCAAAAGATATACGGTAGCAAAATGGATTAAAAATCACAATCCATCTATATGCTGCCTTACAAGTAAAGATATGCACAAACTAAAGGTGAAGGGATGGAGCAAGGTAATCCATGATAACAGAACTCGAAAACAAGCAGGAGTAGCAATTATGATATCAAATTAGACTTCAAACCTAAACTTATCAGAAGAGACAAAGAAGGTCATTTCTTACTGGTGAAAGGAACAATCCATCAAGAGGATATAACAATAGTCAACATTTATGCCCCAAACATAGGTGCAACCACTTTCATAAAAGAAACTCTTCGTGACATTAAATCACACATAGATCCCAATACAATAATATTGGGAGACTTCAACACACCTCTCATACCACTGGATCGATCTTCAAGACAAAAGGTCAGTAAAGATGCCTCAGACCTAAGGAACACCATAAACCAAATGGACCTAGTAGACACATACAGAATATTCCACCCAACTACAGCTGAATTCACATTTTTTTCAGCTACTCATGGAACCTTCTCTAAAACAGACCATATCCTAGGCCACAAAGTGAGTACTAACAAGTTCAAAAACTGTGACATAATCCCCTGCGTCTTTTCAGACCATAATGGAATGAAACTAGAAATCAACTATAAAAAGACCCAGAGAAACCTCATAAACACATGGAGACTGAACACCACACTGCTGAATGAGGGATGGGTCAGTGAAGAAATAAGGGGAGAAATTAAGAAATTCCTAGAAACAAACGAAAACAGACACACACACAACATACCAAAATCTCTGGGACACCCTGAAGGCAGTTCTAAGAGGAAAATTCATAGCACTGAGTGCCCACATAAGAACAACAGAAAATCACCAAATAAATAACCTAATGACACACCTCAAAGCCCTTGAAAAACAGCAACAGTATAACCCCAAAGCCAATAGAAGACAGGAAATTATTAAAATCAGAGCAGAAATCAATGAAGTAGAGAATTAAAAAAATACAAAAAAATCAACAAAACCAAAAGCTGGTTCTTTGAAAAATAAACAAGATAGATAAACCACTGATGCAAAACTTCTAAACAAAATACTAGCAATGCGCATTCAAAACCACATCACGAAAATCATACATCATGACCAAGTTGGGTTCATTCCAGGGATGCAAGGCTGGTTCAACATATGAAAAACAATCCATGTAATCCACCACATAAACAGAACTGAAGACAAAAATCACATGATCATTTCAATAGATGCTGAAAAATCCAATACCCATTCATGATAAGAACACTGCATAGAATCGGAATAGAAGGAACATACCTCAACATCATAAAGGCAATATACAATAGGACCACAGACAACATCATACTGACTGGGGAAAAACTTCGAGAGTTCCCCCTTAAAAACAGGAACAAGACAAGGATGTCCACTGTCACCACTCCTTTTCAATATAGTACTTGAGACTCTAGCCAGAGCAATAAGGCAAGAGAAGGAAATAAAAGGAGTACAAATAGGAAAAGAGGAACTGAAACTATCTCTATTTGCAGATGACATGATATTATACTTAGAAGATCCAACAAACTCCACCAAAAGGCTCATAGAACTGATCAACAAATTCAGCAAAGTGTCTGGATACAAAGTCAATCTTAAAAAATCAGAAGCTTTTCTGTATGCCAACCATAAATCCACTGAAAAAGAAATCCAAAAGACATTTCCACTCACGATATCCTCCAAAACAATAAAATACTTGGGAATAAACCTCAACAAGGAGGTAAAAGACCTCTGCAACGAAAATTACAAAACATTGAAAAAAGAAATTGAAGATCTTAGAAGATGGAAAGATCTCCCATGCTCTTGGGTAGGCAGAATAAATATCATCAAAATGGCCATTCTTCCAAAAGTGATCTACAGATTCAATGCAATACCCATTAAATTACCAAAGTCATTCTTCGCTGACATAGAAAAATCTGTCCTTAAATTCATTTGGAACAACAAAAAACCCAGAATAGCCAAAGTAGTTCTCAGCAACAAGAACCATGAAGGAGGCATCACAATACCTGACTTCAAACTATACTACAAAGCCATAGTAATAAAAAGAGCATGGTACTGTCACAAAAGCAGACACATAGCCCAATGGAGAATAGAAGACTCCGAAACAAATCCACACATCTACATCAACTGATTTTTGACAAAGGGGCTAAAAACATCCACTGGAAAAAAGATAGCCTCTTCAACAAATGGTGCTGGCAAAACTGGATAACCATATGCAGAAAAATAGAAATAAACCCCACTTTCTCACCTTGTACAAGAGTCAATTCAAGATGGATCAAAGGCCTAGAAATCGGACCAGAGACCTTGCAGCTACCTGAAGAGGGCATAGGTCCAACACTTCAACACATAGGCACAGGTAAAGACTTCCTCAACAAGACCCCAAAGGCACAGGAAATTAAAATGAGGATCAATACACGAGATTGCATTGAAATGAAGAGATTTTGTGCAGCAAAGGAAACAATCAAGAACCTCAACAGAAAGCCGACAGAAAGGGAGAAGATCTTCGCCAGCTACTCCTCTGATAGAGGACTAATATCTAGAATATACAGAGAACTTAAAAAATCACCACTAAAAAAACAAATAACCCAATCAGAAAATGGGCAAGTGAACTAAATAGACACTTCAAAGAAGAAGAAATACAAATGGCCAATAAATGTATGAAAAAATGTTCAACATCATTAGCAATCAGAGAGATGCAAATCAAAACTACCCTGAGATTTCACCTAACCCAAATTAGGATGGCAATCATTAAAAACACAAATAACAACAAATGCTGGTGAGGATGTAGAGAAGTAGGAACTCTAATACACTGTTGGTGGGATTGCAAATTAGTGCAGCTCCTTTGGAAAACAGTGTGGAGGATCCTCAGAAGAATGGGAATGAACCTACCATATGACCCAGCAATACCACTTCTAGGCATCTACCCAAAAGAACTGAAACCAAACTACCAGACTAATGCATGTGTAATGATGTTTATAGCTGCACAATTCACAATTGCTAAACTTTGGACCAGCCAAGGTGTCCATCAACAGATGAATGGATTACAAGACTATGGGAAATGTACACAATGGAATTTTATGCAGCCATAAAGAAGAACAAAATTACATCATTTGCAGAGAAATGGAGGGAACTGGAGAACATTATGCTAAGTGAGATTTGTCAGTCACAAAGTGTGAAAAGTCAGATATTCTCCCTAATATGTGGAAGCTAGGGAGAACGGGATTTAGAAGGGACTCCAGACAAAGAAGGAGAAAACTTTAGATGAGCAAAGAAGGTGACCTAACTGAGGGAGATAGGAGGGGGGAAGAGGGAAATACACTAATGCACATGATGTACATACACAAACTTATCAATCACTATGCTGAGCACGGAAAGGAGGGAAGGGGGAGGGAATAGGGTGAGATTTGAGAGAGGGCTAAATGAGTAATGTGTGCATGCATGCTTCTGATACCCTGACATTTATCAAAATGTATAACTACAATGCACCAATAAATGAATATATAAAAAAATACTGCACAATTCCATTTACATGAGCTATCTAAAGTGGTCATTCATAGAACAGGAAGTAGAATGTGTTTACCAGGGGCAGAAGGAGGGGAGGAAATGGGGAGTTGTTGTTCAATGGGTAGAGTTTCAATTTTGCAAGATGAAAAAGTTGTAGACAGCCCAGCATGGTGGCATGCACCTATAATCTGAGTACTTTAGAGACAGACAAGGGATTGACCAGTCTCAGCAATTTAGTGAGACTTTCAGCAACTCAGTAAGACTTTGTTTCAAAATAATAAATAAAATGGGACCGGAGATCTAGCTCAGTGATCGAACGTCCCTGGGTTCAATCCCCAGTACCCTTAAAAAAAAAGTTCTAGGAATTTCTTATGCAATAATGTGCATAGTTAACACTACTCTACCATACTTTAAAATGGTTAAGGTAGCCAGATGCCATGTTGCATGCCTATAATCCCAGTACTTGGGAGGCTGAGACAGAAGGATCGCAGGTTTGAGGCCAGTAATAAGCAGTAATTCGGCGAGATCCTTTTACAAAATAAAATAGGGCTGAGGGTGTAGCTCAGAGGTAGAACACTCCTGGGTTCAATTCGCAGTGACACACACACACACACACACACACACACACACACACACGGTTAAGGTAATAAATTTTATGTCATGCATGATATTTTTACCATAAAAAGGATACACACATGTGTGCATGCACGTTGAATATCCCTTATCCAAAATACTTAGGACCAGAAGTGTTTAAAATATCAGAGTTTAAGCTGGGCATGGTGGCGCATGCTTGTAATCCCAGTATTTGGGAGGCTGAGACAGGAGGATCGCAGGTTCACGGCCAGCCTCAGCTACTTAGTGAAGCCCTCTGCAACTTAGTGAGACCCTGTTTCAAAATAAAGACTAAAAAATAGGGCTGAGGGTATAGCTCAGAGGTAGAATGCCCGTGTTTAATCCCCAGTACCACCAAAAAAAAAAAAAAAAAAAAAAAAAAAAAAAAAAATATATATATATATATATATATATATATATATGTTTTTTTCAGATTTTGGAATATTTGCATAAACTTAACCAGTTGAGTCATTTGAAATCTTTTGAGAGTCATGTCAGCATTCAAAAAGTTTCAGATTTCAGGGCATTTTGGATTTTACATTTTTTGATTCAGGATGCTCAACTTGTAACAGAATCCATAAGAGTACAAAAAATCTAGGAAGGGAGACTGAAATATTTTTTAGGGGTCCTTGATGCCTTGGTAGGGCTATAGGTGAATTTTATTAACAAACAATTCAGGGAATAGGATAGAGAGGGTGCTACAAATCAAATATTTATTTATTTATTATTTATTCATTTATTTTTAGTACTGGGGATTGAACCCAGGGGCCTTCTACATCCGAGCTACACCCCCAGCCCTATTTTTTATTCTTTATTTTGAAACAGGAACTCACTAAATACCTGAGGCTAGCTGCGAACACAGATCCTCCAGTCTCAGCCTCCCGAGTACTGGGATTACAAGCGTGTGCCACCACGCCCGGCTATTCTTTATTTTTGAAACAGGGTCTCACTAAGTTGTGGAGGGCCTCACTAAGTAGCTGAGGCTGGCCGCGAACCTGCAATCCTCCTGTCTCTGCCTCCCAAGAACTGGGATGACAAGCCTGCACCACCATGCCCGGAGAATATAGTACTTTATAATACATAGTGCTGGGGGTGTAGCTTGGAGGTAGAATGCCCGTGGGTTCAATCCCCAGTACCGCAAAACAAAACAAAACAAAACACACCCACAGAATATACAACACAGAGCAAATCCTAATGTAAACTATGGACTGTGGGTATCGATGATGTATGGATGTTGGTTCATCAACTGTAACAAATGTACACACTAGATCAAGATGCTGTTGGTTGTGACAGCTGTATGTGTGAGGCACAAGGGAAACAGATGGGAACTCCATACTTGTAGATCAGTTTTGCTGTGAACCTTAAGCTAATCTAAAAAAAAGAAAAAAAAGTATTAATTCTTTTTAAAATGACAACAATATCTATTTTAAATATAATCAAGGGAGATTTTATACTCATTTTTATTTCAATGCTTGAAAAGGCATGCTTGTTCAGGAAATCTTCTGATAACTAAATTTTAACCGCCTTCTATTGGATATGCGAGAACCTAAACTCCCTTTCAGCTGCCTTCACAAAATAAATAATCATGTATGCTGCAGAAGATGATGTCCAGATACATAGTACTTCCTGGATTAAAGCAGTATACTACTTTATAATTTGGGCTGATTGAATGAAGAGAGACATTAACAACCTGCATTTGATGCCACTCTACTTCCTTCCTTCTTTATCTCTCTCTCTCTCTCTCTCTCTCTCTTTCATTTGTCCCCAAAACCTGAAACTGAAAACCACCAATCAGTCATGTGTCAGTGGAGACGCTGTAACACTGGAATGGAACCAATTAGTACAGCTAGGTTAATGGGTTACAAATAGTGCTCTTGATGCCACATTTTTTTTTTTGGTTATTCTTTTCAGTGTAGAAATAACAAAAGTATGCTTTAAGGTAGACCATCCTGTAAGAACTGTTTCATAAATTCCAACTATAACATGTTTGAGAGTGAAACTTTCTGTGAACCAGTACTTCCTAAAAAGAATCAATCTTTCAAAGCTTATAGAAGAGACCTATCATAGTCATGTAAGGTTAATGTTATAAAATCTGTAATGTATGAAAATCTGGAGTTAGTGTGTCACCTCTAAGATGAATGAATGAATTATAACACATCATTGGCAAGAAGCAGCTGAAGTTCCCATTTTCCTATTAATTAAGCTCCATATTAATGCAAGCTATATTGAAATGCTTCAACCATATTAATGCATTTGCTATATTGAAATGCTTCAACCTAGTTTTATCTCTAGATTAATGTTTTAGATTAACCAGTAGTATCAGATGCCTAGTACACTTAGAAATAGTTATAATGTAAGCATTCCAAGATAACCAATTCTCAGGAATGACTTTTATTCTCAAGGGCTGGCAAACAAGGGAAGGAAGGAGACGGCAAGGAAAGGAGGTTTGTACTGAGTATAAGAAAGAGAAGTACAAAGCAAAGAAAGGACATGGTATGGATAAAAGACAGCACCAAGAAGAGGAAGTAAGAGAAAAAAAGACCTGGTATGACATAGCATTTAAACTAGCATTTATATCTCTAACTGAATGTAATTTTCAATCTTTCAATGTTACTTCAGAGACAGAATAGATAGGGAGAGAGCAAAATATGGTGAGATAAGTACAACTACCACTTTGGACTCAGAAGATAAGTGTTTGAATAAAAAAGATCTGTAGTTAACCCTCTCCACTCCATTTTTTCCCCTTCACTATTGTATAAGCCATAGGTTCTCTGTCTTTAATTATAATTAACTTTTAATTTAAGGCACATATACACAGATGCATCAAAATTGAGGTAGTCTTCTACCTTCTCCATTCTTAGACACAAAACTAGCTAGCAGAAAAGCACCTGTTCTGTTAGAAAAAATATATAGCTCTCTCATATTATTTCAGCTTATCAACAGTAACTGCTCTAGACATTTGGATGTTTGCATATCCCCCAAATTCTTATGTTGAAATCCTCATCACCAATGTTATGGTATTAGGTAATGGGGTCTTGGGAAGGTGATTAGGTCATGAGGGTAAGTTCTCACAAATGGTATGAGTGACCCTATAAAAAAGGTCCCAGAGAGTTGCCTTCCCCCTTATACCATGTGAGTGAAAAGGTACCATCTGCAAACCAGGAAACAGGCCCTCACTAGACGATGAACCTGCCAGTGCCTTGATCTGGACTTCACACAGCCTCCAGAACTGTGAGAAGGAAAGTTCTATTGTTTATAAGCTACCCAGGCTATGGTATATGTTTTGTAGCAGTCCAAATCGACTAAGACAGTAACTTTTAAACCATCCAAATTTTTAATTATTTTTAAAAAATCCAATGTCTCTAAATAAATTAGAAATAACTTGGAAGAGCTCACAATCCTTTTTAGTCCATTATAGTTAGATATGAAGTATCCCCTAAAGAGCTCATTTATTAATGTTTGGAGCTGATGTAATTGAGTCATGAGGGTCCCAGCAATGGATAAATCCATCTTAATGGATTGATCTGGGGTGTGGCCTGAGCTGGTAGGGTGTGGTTGCAGGGGGTGGATCCCTGGGGGTGCAGCCTTAAGAGATTATACTGGTTCCTCCTCCCCCAGTTCACTCTCTCTTTCGAGGAGCTCTCCCTCTCTCCCACCGCCACCATGCCCTGAGACCTGCAGTCCCCAGCCTCACATGGACTGAACCCGAAACCACAAGAAAATAAATTTTCTTTCCTCTAAGTTACGTGGTCAATCTTTTGGATTATGGCTGTAAGAATGTTGACCAGAACAGCCCCAAACACTAGAACCATCACAAGTATCACCAAAGCAAAATTCTCCTTTCCTCAAAACATCTCACCTCATTTAAGACATAGGAAAAAGGGAAAAAAAAACGGACTTTTACTTTACCAGTTTCAATTTGCTGTTTTTACTATATGGAAAAATGTTGTTAAAACATAGATTTTGTTTGTTGGTGTTTTTAGCTTTTATTTATATCCCACCCCATTCCAAAACAGATGGAAGGTAGCAAAGAAAGCAGTGCAAGATTCAAGAGAGGAGGGAGGGAGGCAAAGAGGAAATAGGTGTTGGAGAAGAGAAAAAAAGAGGTAGAAAAGTCATAAAATGAGGGTAAAGGCACCTAGTAGGCGGTCTGTACCCAAAACACACACTAAAAACGTTCTTAAGGGCGGAGGATGCACATTTAGCTCTGGACTTTATAGCTGCAAAGAGGAAAACTTAACAATGGTTTTTAGGTTGAGGCACTTTATACTCAAATGCCTGGTTTTGGAAAACAAGACTAGGAAGAAGTCTATGGGCTCAATAGTTAACGTCAAAATTCCAAAGAGATTAAAAAATGTAAAACAGATGAACCTGAGGCACAAATTGTACAGAGATGTTGTCTAAGCAATGCTAAGAAGTTGCCATACAAGTTGTTCTTGCCTAATTAATAATTCATACATGCCTTCAAAAAAAAATAGCCCCTCAAATGACAGGGGTGGGGCGATGTCACTTTCATTTCCGCCTAGTGATTACTTGCATTTGATTGAGAATTTCTGGCTACTGCAAACCCAAACTGCACAGCGGTGCACCTTTAACAAAAAGTGGTTGCTCGTTTTACACAAATCACCTGAGAGAGAAAAGGTTTCTGTTGAAATAACAGCTGAGTCAGTTGTCTGTGTCAGTTTAATGTTTCTGAATGTTTTTTTAAAATTGATTTGTCTCCCAGATCATAGTAAACTATCAGACTAATACAGCCAATACTCTTTATGAGCAATATAAAATTATACCTTATTTCATTAACTGTAAAATGTCACCAATGGTAAATATGCCACTATATTATGTACCACCGAAAAGGAAAAACACTATGTATTATTTGTATGAGATACAAATAATTGTAAGAAACATCCTGGGACTGGAGATGTTAAAACAAAACGTGCACGCTGGGCGTGGTGGCGCACACTTGTAATCCCAGTACTTGGGAGGCTGAGACAGGAGGATCATAGGTTCACCACCAGCCTCAGCTACTTAGTGAGGCCCTCCGCAACTTAGTGAGACCCTGTTTCAAAATAAAGAATTAAAAAAAATAGGGCTGGGGGTGTAGCTCAGAGGTAGAATGCCCCTAGGTTCAATCCCCAGTACCACACACATACAAAAAAAGTGCCTATTAAAAAAAAAAAGTAAAGCCGGGCATGGTGGCACACGCTTGTAAT
>PVJS01023347.1:0-19596 GCA_004027185.1 Glis glis | reverse complement strand
CGGAGGATCCGGGTTCACGGCCAGCCTCAGCTACTTAGTGAGGCCCTCCGCAACTTAGTGAGACCCTGTTTCAAAATAAAAAACAAAAAATAGGGCTGGGGAGGTAGCTCAGAGGTAGAATGCCCCTGGGTTCAGTCACCAGTACCGCAAAAAAAAAAAAAAAAGTACAATATGTTTCTCTGCCGGGCATTGTGGTGCATGCCTGTAATGCCAGTACTTGGGAGGCAGAGACAGGAGGATCACAAGTTTGAGGACAGCCTCTGCAATTAGTGAGACTCTCATCAACCTAGCAAGACCCTGTTTCAAAATAAAAATGAAACACGGCTGGGGGTGTAACTTGGAGGTAGAATACCCCTGGGTTCAATTCCTAGTACCAGAAAAAAAAAAAAAAAAGAAATGTGCTCCTCTGAGCACCGTGAACCAGCTGCGGTGTCTGTCCGCCTCCCAATCTCTGGTACTGGCACAAGCTCTTTCTTTCTTCTCTGATCTGTGCCTTCTCCATTTCTTCCCAACTCCTGTGCCGGTTGGTTTTCTCACCAACCTGTGTTTTGCTCTCTACCAGGGATTCTTCTTACCTCCCCCCCGTTTTTTTTGTCTTACTGCTTAACTCTTTTCCCCATCTGTATATCTTCAAATATATGGAAAAATACTAGGCAGAAGGGATATGTTTATAAAATCAGCTTCTCACAGGGACACCCAAAGCCCTATAATAGTCACAAAATAATTGCATAATTCACCATAGAAAGAAGTTAAATTCAGGCAAGGGAAACAACAACCCCCCCCACACACACACAAAGTAATAAAGATCATTGGGGAAACTTCTCTATTTCTTTTTTTTTTTTTTAAATAGTAACCCAGCCGGGTGTGGTAGCACACACCTGTAATCCCAGTACTTGGGAGGCCGAGACAGGAAGATCATAGGTTCACGAACAGCCTCAGCTACTTAGTGAGGCCCTCTGCAACGTAGTGAGACCCTGTTTCAGAATAAAGAATAAAAAATAGGGCTGGGGGTGGAGCTCAGAGGTAGAATGCCCCTGGGTTCCATCCCCAGTCCTGCAATAAACAAACAAACAAACAAATAAATAAATAAATAAATAAATAAAAATAAGGAATAAAAAAATAGGATTGGGGGTGTAGCTTAGAGGTAGAATGCCCCTGGGTTCGATCCCTAGTACCACCAAAAAAAAAATAATAATAATAATAAAATAAGTACTTTGGGAGGCGGAGACCAGAGGATCCGGGTTCGTGGCCAGCCTCAGCTCGCTCTCTCTCTCTCCCCCCCTGTCTCTCTCTCTCTCTACTTAGTGAGGCCCTCCACAACTTCATGAGACCTGGTTTCAAAATGAAGTATAAAAAATAGGGCCGGGGGTGTAGTGCGGAAGTACAATGCCCCTGGGTTCAATCCCCGGTACCGCAAAAAAAAAAAATAATAATAATAATAAAATAAAATAGTAACCCAGGCAAAACTTCCCCTTGTTTCAAACACAAAACACCTAATTTTAAAGTGAGTTAAGATTTAGAATTGAGATGTAAATCTCCATTGACACCAAAGTCATTCCATTCAGACCCTGTGGAGATTGTAAGACAGATAACACTTTAATCATACATTAGTCCTTCTTCAAATGTGACCAGCCCAAGCAATTTACTAAGTACCAAATAAAAGTATCTTCAACATGCTAAATAAGCTTTAATTGCTTTAAAAGTTATTTTCTGAAAACTAACAGCAAATTAATTTATAATAGTCCTAGCTAGAAGCTTAAAATTTCAAGAGCTGGTTATAAAGATTTTGAGAACTCAATTCAACAAACTTTAGAGAATGACTATTACATGCTAGGGACACAGAAATAAATAAAATCCTGCCTCAAACTTTATATCTACAGGGATACTTTTCCTTTAGGAAAAATATATATTACAAACTATGGAAATAAACATAAGAAAATAATAATTCTGTCTAGAGGTATAAATGGGGGTGGGAGTTGAACCAGTAGGGGAGCATACCTACAAAAATGGCACACGGGAAGTGAAAAAGGAGGATGCGCCTACCACACACTCCAAGCTTAGAGACAGGACTGAATATGGACCTTATATTTCCCTTTATGACATATCTTGACACATTTCATCAATAGCTTAGAGGTAACTCGCAAGAATGAAATGAATATAAAATGCAAGTAAATTAGGTTGAAAAATATACCTAAAGATGTTGGATATTTAAAAACATTTGGCTGACCATGTAGGGAAGGCAAAGGAATTCCTGGAGGGCAGAAACAAGAAGAAAATATAAATTCACAGGAGTATGAATCTCACACATAATAGCCAGAGTTCTCCCTGGAGTTTCAGGCCAATCCTTGGTAGGCAAAAGTCTAGGTTTTAATGAGCTACTTGCTGAGATGTCAGTAAACCACCTGGGAGGGAGACAGATTGGATTAACGCCTTTATAAATATGCCAGGACCCTCCCCCAAAGTCTGCACCTTTAGTGGTTGAAATAGGAAAATAAAACGCATTCTCTAGAGGGAGATAATGGGAATAAGCATCTTTACTGACCTTGGTTTTGGCAGAACATTAAAAAAGAAACATATCTCACCATGAACTCTTAGCCACAAGTTTGTACCCCTGTGGGGCTACAATTCAACCTAGTTGTTTGGCCTGGAAAGCTTCAATCAAGCACAGATCAAAGAAAAAAGGTTAGGTAAGCAAATATCCCAACAGATTTTTTTTTGTAGAAATTGACAAACTAATTCCCTAATGATATGGAAATGAAATTTCTAGAACACTGAAAACACTCTTTTTTTTGTGGAACTGGAGATTGAACCCAGGGGCATTCTACCTCCAAACTCCACCCCCTGCCCTATTTTTTGTTCTTTATTTTGAAATCGGGTCTCACTAAGTTGCAGAGGGCCTCACTAAGTAGCTGAGGCTGGCCGCGAACCCGGATCCTCCTGTCTCAGCCTCCCAAGTGCTGGGATAACAAGCGAGCGCCACCACGCCCGGCCTGTGAAAACACTCTTGGATGAGAATTTTTAAAATTGGAGGAACTGCACTAATTTCAAGAGTTACATTAATCTCAGTGGTTCTCCACCAAGGGTGATTTCTGTTGCCTAGAGGACACTATGGTATGATTGCATGTATATAAAAACTCAGAACAGTTAGGTGTGGTGGCACACACCTGTAATACTAGTATTTGGGAGGCAAGACAGGACGATCATGGGTTCCAGGCCAGTGTGCAGTAACTTCATAAGGCCCTTTATTTATTTATTTTAATTTTATAAGATATAAAATGGGGCTAGGGACGTAGTTCATAGGTAGAACACCCCTGGGTTCAATCCCCGGCACCCCTCCCCCCCACAAAAAACCCACCCTGAGAACAAGCAAAACTAATTAAAGACGACAAACCAAAAAAAGTGATTGCTAAGGATGTGGGGAAAGGGATGCATGGAGGATCACTGGATGAACTTCCTAGGGGTAATGACATCTTGATTGAAGTCTGACTGAAATCTGATGAAAATGTTCTGTATCTTGATTGGGATGGTGCTATGTTAAAACTCAACAAAATGAATCTGTATGTTCTATGGCATGTAAACTACAACTATAATTTAAAAATTAATTTTAAAAAAGAAAAAGTGACAGTTTTTTTAAAAGATAAACTTGGGAAAGTTTTGGATATAAGAAAAGCACATATTTAGAAGGCTCAATACAATAGAAAGATATAACTTCTAAACTTATATTTACCTAATAAAAGCTTCAAAATATATAAAGTAAAAATTAACAAAAGGAGAAAAATAATACAAATTCACCAGACTAAGATATTTTAACATTATATTTATCAATAGATTGTGCACAGAAAAATATATTTAATTTTTTTGTGTGTGTATGGTACTGGGGATGGAACCTACGGGCCTTCTACCTCTGGGCTACACCCCCAGATCTATTTTATTTCTTATTTGGAAACAGGGTCTTGCTAAGTTGCTGAGAACCTCACTAAGTTGCCGAGGCTGGCTTCGAACCTGTGATCCTCCTGTCTCCACCTCCCAAGTACTAGGATTAGAAGCGTGCGCCACCACGCCCAGCTCTTGAAAAAAAAATATATTTAATTTTATAAAGTATATAACATTTAATACAATTAGCAAACTTTACCTACTAGTCATATACAAAAGACTATACTAAACTGCAGGATAAACATACATTTCGAATACAACAGAGTATTTATAAAAATTGATCACATACAAAGTCACAAAGTAAATTTCAACAAATTCCAAGAAAATGGTTATCAATCATGCAGACCATATATTCTAATCACAACAAAATTATATCACAAGGTAGTAACTTGAAAACTACTATCTCTTCAGAAAATTTAAGATGTACCTCAATATAATCTATACGTTAAAGAAGAAATGAGATACATGTAAATATGCCAACTGAACTTCTGCAAAGTTCAAAGGCAAAAGTGCAAAGGCAAATAAATCAATGGAGAAAGGCCAAGGTTTCAACAAATGGGGATGGAGCAATTGGATATCCATGTGCTTTAAAAAAAAAAGTTCTACCTAAACATCACACCTAATATAAAAATTAACTCAAACAAGAAACACAGATTGCAACATAAAGCAATAAACCATACAACTTTTAGTGGAAAACAGGAGAAATCTTCATGAACTATGTCAGAAAAAGAATTTTTAGATATAACATTGAAAAAGTGATCTATAAGCCGGGCGTGGTGGCGCACGCTTGTAATCCCAGTACTTTGGGAGGCGGAGACAGGAGGATCCGGGTTCGCAGCCAGCCTCAGCTCTCTCTCTCCCTGTCTCTGTCTTTATCCCTGTCTCTCTCTCTCTCTCTCTCTCTCTCTCTCTCCTTAGTGAGGCCCTCTGCAACCTCGTGAAACCCAGTTTCAAAATAAAGTAAAAAAAAAAAAAATAGGGCTGGGGGTGTAGCGCAGAGGTAGAACGTCCCTGGGTTCAATCCCCGGTACCGCAAAAAAAAAAAAAAAGAAACAAACAATACAATTTAAAAATGGGTAAAGGTCTGAATAGATATTTTACCAAAAATGATACAGATATGACTAATCAGCACTTGAAAAGATGCTCTATGTCTTCATTCATGAGGGAAATGCAAAACTTTGAGGCAGCACTAGATAGTATTAAAATGACTATCACTGGAGAGAAAAACAACAGACATTACTAAATGCTGATGAAGATGTACAGCAATTGAAACTCTCATACTTTGCTGGTGGGAATTGCAATCACTTTGGAAAACAGTTTGGGAGTTTTTTTATAAACTTAAAATAGTTTGACAAAGACATTAGACTCCTATTTACTCAGGAGAAATTAAAATCTATTTCCACATAAGGATCTGTAAATAAATGTTCATTCCTATTTTATCTGCAATTAGCCCAAGAGTAGAAACAACCCAAACATTGTTGGAGAGATTTTAAATTACAATACACAAATACAATGGAAACAAACTATTGATACATGCAACATAGGTCATAAGGACTGAAATGTGCCCTCTAGGTTTGGTATGTAACTGCTAGTTAACAGGTCACTGCTAGTTAACAGGTCACTGGTATTTGTTTGTCAGAGCCATTTGAGCTACAAGTTATATGTAGAAATGATTGCACTGTGGGCTGTGAATAACACATAGACAATGATTGAAGACTCCTCTTTGAAGGAACTTGGCTATGAATGGAGAGAAGTTAGGTTGGTATTCTAGAAGATGATGAAGGCTGAATTTAGGGATAAGCCTTGGGCAAATTTACCAGCTACAGAGAGGCAAAAGTTGAAAAGTGAGGAGAAAAGGGTAATAGAGGGATCAAAGTCCTTGGCAAAACCGGAAGGGAACGGGATCCAGAGACAGAAAAGTAGGAGACAGCTAAGTATATTAATATAAATTTGTCTGTGGAAGGAACAGGAAATTATCCAGTTCCTGCATCTTTTGGCTTGATTTTCTCTATGAAATAGCAGATGAAGTCATCTGTAGACAGTGAGGAGGAGGTGGAACTTGAGGAGAGTGGAAGAAGTCTGAAATAGCCAAGTGAGCAATGGAGCAAAGAACTGACTTGAGGCAAGTGGTGAGATTTGCAAGAGAACATTACACGTCAAGAAAAGGTTATTAACCATGAACCATGTCAAATTGCTATGAAAAGTTTCTAAATGTCTAGAGATAAGCCTCATGCAAGTTATGAAAAAGGGGGGTATATATTTATTCATCACTGCTAGCCTATAATAAAGTTTGGTTCCACAATAGAAGTAGTACTGACCTAGACTGCTATAGCTACCTTTTCCTAGCTCCCAGATCTGTTCCTACTCCAAACCAGTCTCCTTAGGACTGCCTGAGCCACCTGTTAAGAGAAATCTGATCATTTTAACCATCTGTTTAAATGCATGCAATTGAGCCGGGTGTGGTAGCACATGCTTGTAATCCCAGTATTTAGGAGGCTGAGACCGGAGGATCTGGGTTCGCAGCCATCCTCAGCTACTTAGTGAGGCCCTCCGCAACTTAGTGAGACCCTGTTTCAAAATAAAGAATAAAAAATAGGGCTGGGGGTGTAGCTCAGAGGTAGAATTACTGAGTTCAATCCCCAGTACCACCAAAAAAAAAAAAGCATGCAATAGCTTCCTAGATTCAAATAAAATCTGAAGGTATTCATGTAGCAAACAAGGTCTTTAATAATCTAACCTATTCTCATATCTTAGCAATCACTCTCTCATCCTATACTCTAGTCATAATGAATTAATTCCAGGTCCTCAAACATACCGTGAACTCTTGTGTGCCTATGACTTTATACATGAAAAATCTGTCTGCTTGAGTGTCCTTATCTCTCTCTGCTGACTCATCATCAAAATTCAACACAGATGTCACTCCCCTAATTAGGCCTACTACAAAAAAATTCACTGCATAAGCAAAGGATACCAATCATAGCAATAATGTGAAAAGTGCCCCCTTAGAATTATACAAACTGAGGCCTTGGGTGTCAGAGAAGCTTTCTTGGCCTCACACATTAGACAAAATACCATAATCACTGTTTTTCTCCATAAAACAAAGATAGTAAATGCTAATAGATAATAGTAAAATCACTGATATTTATTAAATGTTTACTATGAACAAGACATTCATAAGCATTATCACATTTAATTTTCACAAGAACCTTCTATTTTATAGAAGAGGAAACTGAGACATGCAGCAGAATGTGAGTCTAGGTAAACTACTTCCAAGAGTGTACTTAAAATAATCGCTTTCATATCAGCCTTTCCTGCTTAACACCATATTAATTTTGTTCCCAGTTTATCCTCAGTGCTCAAAGTCTAGTACACAGGCCTTCAACAAATATGTTTGCCAACCTAAAGATGCTAATAAATTCAGACAGTCTTGCTAAATTACTGCATGCTGGCCTGGAACCTGCCATTCTCCTGTCTCGGCCTCCCAAGTACTGGGATTACAGGCATGTGCTGTGCTGGGCTCTGATCTGTAATTTGATAAGTCTTTTGTTATCATCCAAATAATCAATAAAATGTTACAAACTCCTATATTTAGGTTCAGAAAACTGTTTTTGACATCTTCAAGTAAAACATTCACCCAACTAAGTAACTGAAATCATGCCATTTAAACTAAAAGGCTAAAATAAGGGTCCTTTGGTAGAGTTTTCCATAAAACGTGATTTTTATCTAAGCTTTTCACAAGGCTTGTAGTTTTTCAACAAGTAAGCCAACACTCTTCCCATTTCATGCAGTTTAATGATTTCTTAGCTTCCAAATGCACTTCATAGGGTTTCACATTTTGTCCTAATTTCTTTCTGCTAACTCTTCCATTTGTCATAAAGCTTCCGAGAAGAAAGAGTGGGGAACAAAATGTTCCATATTACTAATTGAAATTTTATAAGGGTGAAGGAATAAAACTTCCACAAGTCTGAGTCTACAAACATCACCTTTTGAGGCAGGAATTAAGAACTTTCTTTATACAGTACAGACAAATACAGACAAAATAAAAGAACTTTCAGACTGTTTAATTGATTACCCTTCCCCTCCAGTTCTGGAGGGCATTTCAGTGAAAGCTTTTTAGGAAATAGAAAGTTTAATAAAATGTATTGATTTAAAACTCAAACCTTGAGAAATGAGATGAGAAAATGAGTGGAGTGGGGAAAAAGTGTGTATTTAAGAATCATCCTCATTTTTAAATTACTTTTCCTCTTTGATGCCACATTAAACTTTATAACAAGTATACTATCATCAGTCATTGATAATACTTGCACAATTTAATATGGGGGTAAATTATTCTAGTTATCAAACTGACAATGTAACAAATAAAAAAGGTTAGGGGTAACTTTCTAAAGATAAATCAGTTGTCAATCTATATTCATTTAATATTTTTAAAAAGCTATTTATCACATAGTTTGTGTGAATCATACTATACAACACACATGGCTTTAATATTAAAACTTTTCCTAATTATCCAAAGACAGCCATAATGTATTTTGGTAAATTTAAGTATGTTTACTTTAAACACTATATAATTCCAGCTTTGGATTTTTTTGAAATCTATAATCTCACTTTAAGAGTTTTCAGTCATCCTTGAACTCTCTAAATGTTATAGGAGGTTCAATAATAGTATTTATATTCAGTAAAAGAGAACTAAACAAAAGAAAATGGGCAAAAAGTTAGTATTAGATGCACAACCCTTTTAACTATGAAGGCAATAAAAACTCAGAATTAAGTCACTAAATGATGACTATGGATTCACCATTCTATGAATTTTAAGAAAAAATGCCAATAACCTACCTATCTATAATTGCTTTCCTCCCCCCACACTTTTCTCAAGTTTTAACATCCTATTCTTATTTATGCAGTTTTAATGGGCATCATCTCCGAAACTTTCCCCACTAAATTACATAGCACTATTTTACAAAAAAAATTAATTTTATAATAATTTGAACAACCTAAGCTGGGCGTGGTGGCGCACGCTTGTAATCCCAGTACTTTGGGAGGCGGAGACAGGAGGATCCGGGTTCGCGGCCAGCCTCAGCTCGCACACGCATGCACACGCGCGCGCGGGTACACTCTCTCTCCCGGTCTCTCTCTCTCTCTCTCTCTCTCTCTCTCTCTCTCTCTACTTAGTGAGGCCCTCCACAACTTCGTGAGACCCAGTCTCAAAATAAAGTATAAAAAATAGGGCCGGGGGCATAGCGCACAGGTACAATTCCCCTGCATTCAATCCCCGGTATCGCAAAAAAATAATAATAATAATAATTTGAACAACCTAATACATCCCCTGCTATAACAAAACGAAGTAAAAATCATCAATTCCTAAGCCATTACTCTGTTGTACTGGATCAAATGATCTATTTATGTGTCTTCTATCTTAACAACCACAAAAACAAAGCTTCTAAGGAAATAAGTTGCATTCCTAGTTTTAAGGAACAACAGACCCTAATTAGGACTTCACATCAGTGGTATTTAGGATATGTGCAGATACCATGAAGTATGTCTTACAACAGATATCCCCCGAATCATATAACTTATATAACTCTCAAATCAAGTTAGGAACCTATGTGATACTGAGTGCTACTTCCACCACTAGCAGTGCTGAATCATAACTAAGGCAGCAGGAAGATCACCTCTGAGGTCATTCAAGACCATTTTTTAAAAACTTTGCTTCTAGCCGGGCGTGGTGGTGCACGCTTGTAATTGCAGCCAGCCTCAGCTACTTAGTGAGGCCTCCGAAACTTAGTGAGACCCTGTTTCAAAATAAAGAATAGGCTGGGCGTGGTGGCGCACACTTGTAATCCCAGTAATTGGGAGGCTGAGAACAGAGGATCCGGGTTCGTGGCCAGCCTCAGCTACTTAGTGAGGCCCTCTGCAACTTAGTGAGACCCTGTTTCAAAATAAAGAATAAAAAATAGGGCTGGGGATATAATTCGGAGGTAGAATGCCCCTGGGTTCAATCCCCAGTACCGCAAAAAAAAAAAAGAAAGAAAGAATAAAAAAATAGGGCTGGGGGTATACCTCGGAGGTAGAGCACCCCTGGGTTCAATCCCCAGTACTGCAAAAAATAAATAAATAAATGAATGAATGAATATAAAAACTTTGCTTCTCACCATGCACATGCCTATAATCCCAGCTATTTGGAGGTTGAGGCAGAAGGATCCAAGTTTGAAGTCAGTCTCAGCAACTTAGTGAGACTCTCAAAACTAAAAATAAAAAGGGCTGGGGATGTCGTTCAGTTGTAGAGCACTCTGGGTTCAATCCCCGGTACTGGGGGAAAAAAAAAAAACCTTGCTTCTAACTAAGATTATAGACTCCTCATAGAATTTCAGAACAGTAAAACACTGAAACTGGAAAAACTAGTACTTCAACCTGCAACTCTCAACAACTTGGATCACTCAGGAAATCTATTTACAACTAACTGGTCCTACCAACACTTCCTATATATCATGTTCCTAAAGCATTTTACTTAGAATTATTTATCTGAGGATGCAGCTTTGAAGTAATACCTAGTGTTCAGTATTGAAAGTCAGGGGTTATCCAACCCCCAATTTCCCTAAGATAAAATTCTCTCAAACTCAGATTCAAGTTTAATATAAAAAAAGTTTTATTTGGTAGAGTAAACGAAATGGTGAAACTTGCATATATCTTTATGCTATCCTGAATACCATAAAAAGTTAGTTAGAGAGAAATTTATTTACTTATTTTTTTTGCATGTGGTACTGGGAATTGGTTCCCAAAGGCATTCTACCTCCAAGCTATACCTCCAGACCGATTTTATTTCTTATTTGGAAACAGGGTCTCACTAGGTTGCTGAGAGCCTCACTAAGTTGCCGAGGACGACTTTGAACCTTGCGATCCTACTGTCTCAGCCTCCCAAGTACTAGGATTACAAACGTGTGCCACCATGCCCAGCTAAGAGAAATTTAAAAGGTATGCCTCAAAGAAGCATTTTAAAATTTAACCTAGGTCAAGTGTGGTGGCATATGCTTGTAATCCCAGTACTTGAAAGGCTGAGTCAGGAGGATCACAGGTTCCAGAACAGCCTCAGGAAGTAGTGAGACTCTCATCAACCTAGTGAGACTGTTTCAAAATAAAAATAAAATAGGGCTGGGGGTATAGCTCAGAGATAGAATGCCCCTGGGCTCAATCCCCAGCAACACACACACACACACACACACACACACACACACAATTAACCTGGTTCAGCCTTTCCTCCAGTTTGAGGAGCTTCAATTAAATGAGGCAATCATGCTCCCAAATATATAGACTCTGTGTAAACCCCAACTCATCTGTTTCCTCAAGGACTCATTAAAATGTTGACAAATAATAATACTCATTTCAATTCTTTGTCACATTTGCCAATTAGATAAAGGAACCAGCTGGGCATGGTGGTACACCACCCAGTACTTGAAAATCTCAAACAGGAGGGTCGCAGGTTTGAAGCCAGTCTCAGCAATTTAGCAAGGCTCTCGGCAATTTAGCAAGACCCTATTTCCAAATAAAAAAAATTTTAAAAGGGCTGGGCATGTAGCTCAGAGGTAGGGTGCCCCTGGATCAAGCCCCAGCCCCCCCCAAGAAAAAGAAACCAAAATTTAAGTTCAAAGTATTTAAAATTCTATTTAATCTTCACAATTTATATAAATCTCCAAAACAAATAAAATAAAGCAATGTAGTTCGGGGAATTCAAGGAAGACAACAGAATTGTTCTAAAATTGGATGGTGGTGATGGCTACACAACTGTATAAAAACTCACTGAGTTGAATACTTTAAATGGGAGAATTTTGTAGTATGTAAATTATACCTCAATAAGATTGTTTTAAAAATGAAGCGTCCAAAGCCAGACATGGTGGCACACGCTTGTAATCCCAGTACTTGGGAGGCTGAGACTATAGGATCGCACATTCAAAGCCAGCCTCAGCAACCTAGTGAGACCCTGTTTCCAAATAAGAAACAAAATCTGTCTGGTGGTTTAGCTTGAGGTAGAATGCCTCTTGGTTCAATCCCTAGTATCAAAAAAAAGAAGAAGAAGAAGAAGAAGAAGAAGAAGAGGAAGAAGAAGAAGAAGAAGCAGCAGCAGCAGCAGCAGCAGCATCAAAAGAATAAGAAGACAAACCACAGACTGGGAGAATATATTTGTAAATCATATCTGATAAGGGATACATACATAAAGAACTCTTACAATTAAATAACAAAAAGACAAATAAATGACCTAATTTAAAAATGGACAAAATGTCTAAATAGACACGTCTCCAAAGAAGACATACAAATGGCCAATGAGTTTTAAAAATATATCCAACATCACAATATATCAGGGAAATACAAATTAAAATCACAATGAAGTACCACTTTACACACATACTAAATATGGTTATGATAAAAAAGACAAATAGCAACGAGTTTGGCATGGATGTAGAGAAATTAGAACACTTATAGGCGGCCAGTACAAATGTAAAACCTATTGCTGCTTTGGAAAACATCCTGGCAGTTTCTCAAAAAGTTAAACATAGAGTAATCAAATGACCCAGCAATTCTACTCAGAGGTATATACCCAAGAGAAATGAAAACATATGGCCATACAAAACTTGTACACCAATGTTCACAAGGAGTGTTACTCATAATAGTCGAAAAAGTATAAATAATCCAAATGTCCAATAACTGATGAATGAATAAACAAAACGGTATATCTGTACAATGGAATATTATTTAGCCATAAAAAGGAATGAAGTAGCCGGGTGTGGTGGCAGTAGTACCCTAGTACTTGGGAGGCTGAGACAGGAGGATTGCAGGTTTGCCACCAGCCTCAGCAACTTAGTGAGGCCCTCTGCAATTTAGTGAGAACCTGTTTCAAAACAAAAGAATAAAATAGGGCTAGCAGGTGTAGCTCAGAGGTAGAATGCCCCTGGGTTCAATCCCCAGTACCACCACCAAAAAAAAAAAAAGGGAATGAAATACTGATACATATTTCAACATGGACGAACCTTGAAAGCATGTTGCTAAGTGAAAAAAGTCAGTCACGAAAGACCACATATAGCTCCATTAATAAGATTCCAGATCAGTTAAATCCACAGATAGAAAGTCAATTAATGGTGACCTATGGCTAGGGGAATTACAGGCAATGAAGAGGTGATTTACTAATGGGTATGAGGTTTCTTGCAGGGATGATGAAAATGTTCTAAAAAGAAAATGAAAATTTACTCTGGGAATATACTAAAAATTATTAAATTGTACATTCTAGACTGGTGCATTGTTGATATGTGAATTATATCTTAAATGCCATTTTTAAAAAGCAAGTAATAGTAAACACAAAAATCTAAGATATGGTTTCTTCTTGGCAAGAAATGGAATGGGCAGAGAGATGAGTTGTAGAGGTACTTAAGGACAGATTAAGGGCACAACACTTAATAGTGCTGGTTACACTCTGTATCTTAGGCTGGGTAGTATGTTCGGGGATATTCATTTTTATTCTTCTTCATTACCTCTGTCAAATATTTTATACATATATCTCAACATTACATTTGCTTGTTTGGGCCTGGGTTGAAACCCTATTCTGCCAATTATTAGCTGTGCAGCCTTCAACAAGTTACTGAGACGTCTCTGAGCTGTAGTTTCCTCCTTTAAAAACAGGAACACTATCATGCACCTCTTAGGGTTATTTGTAATAAAGAAACTTGTAGGGTTTCTTTAAAGTACAGGTTATTAATTATAAAATCCAAAGTGAAAATCCACTGTAATCCCATCTCACTAAAATTATTATTATTGATAGATATCCTTCTAAATTTCTGAAACATCTGAGTAATACTTTTTTATATCTTGGAGGGACAATCCTTGATATTGACTTTCACTTAAAGTATGGGCATCTTTCAAAGATACTCCATTATTTATAGACATTTAGGTTGCTTTCAATTTGGAAGGATTATAAATAACAATAAATGGACATCTTTATAAATATATCTTTGTATCTAAGCTCAATGATTTCTTCAGTTAAAGGGTATGTGCATTTAATTTTGAGAGACTGCTCTCCCATCGAGGGTCCATCCCTCTACACTATCATCAAAAATTTGAGGTGGTATATTTCACTACATCTGCAACAACTGGTCTTAAATTTCTTAACAGACAGACGGGTGTGGTGGTGCATGCTTGTAATCCCAGTACTTGGAAGGCTGAGACAGGAGGATGGCATGTTTGAAGCCAGCCTCAGCAACTTAGTGAGGCTCTCAGCAACTTAGTGAGACCATTTCCAAATAAAATATAAAATAGGGCTAGGGTGTAGCCTGGAGGTAGAAGACCCCTGGGTTCTATCCCCAGGACACCCCAAAAAAATTCTTGACAGACAAATCTGATGTTCTTTTCTTGTTTTAAAGTCAAACTAACAGGGTCTCTCCCTCCAAGATTATAATAATAGTTATCAATATTTTGGGGGGGACTTTTGTTTTACATTTAATTTTCTTTGTTTTTCTTTTTTCTTTCTTTCTTTCTTGTTTGTTTGTTTGTTTGTTGTGGTGCTGGGGATTGGACCCAGAGGCATTCTACCTCCAAGCTACCCCCTAGCCCTATTTTATTTTTTTACTTGGAAATGTAGCCTTGCTAAGTTGCTGAGATCCTAAGTTGCTGAGGCTGGCTTCAAACCTGTGATCCTTCTGTCTCAGCTTCCCAAATTCTGGGATTACAAGCGTGTACCACCATGCCCGACTACATTTAAATCTTTAATCAACTTGGACTTGATTTTTGTACAGGATACAGATCTAACTTCATCCTCCCCACTGCTAGCAAAATACCAAAAGCACAAAATAAACTGGTTCATACTGCTCAAGAGAGACTGTTACATTTTCTGAAATTTTGCAAGGGATTGTGAAACACAGTCATAAAAAAACTGTATTACATAAAGTTAAGAGTAAATTATACTTAAACAATGATAATTAATACTCAGAAATCATCACTCTTTATTTAATATGACTTATGCTTTTATGGTTATTTAACATCTATTTTACCTGTATGGCGAAAATACTGTGTAATGGTGTGCTACTACATACCCTTTTCCAATTCAGTGTTCAGTGACTTCACATTGGTATTTTGAAATAGGCTATTACAGTATTTGTACCATGGGGGGAAGGAGGATGGCCAGGGAATCAGCAAACTCTAGAAATTAGGGCTTTTTATTTTTCAGAGACCCTGTTGCTTAACATATACGGCACACTACTGGAATAAGTCATTCTTTCTTTACTAATTTTAAAGAGGATCTCCATCACACTATCAAACTGCCATCCCTTTGTAAATTTGTAAAACAGTATGAGCTCAGAATTGAACATATTTTTTCTGTGCTACATCATTTTCGGACTTTTGGTATAGTTGTGTTTGTTTGTTTTTAGGCTTAGGGACTAGGAATTGAATCCAGGACCTTGAGCATGCTTCTCAAGCACTCTATCACTGAGCTACACCCCTAGCCCCCGCCCACCCATCTTTTTTAGACAGGGTCTCACAAAATTGCCCAGTCTGGCCTGGAACATATAATCCTTTTGCCTCTCCCTCCCAAGTAGCTGGGATTTCAGGAGTGCACCACCACAGTCAGTTTGCTTTGTACGCTTTCATGTATTAGAGATGAGACTTTACACACAGTTTTTATTAACTGGATCTCTCTAACTTGAGATCATAGCACTCTACTGAAAAGGGTATTTTTCCTCAACAATCCAATAGCATTCTTTATGTAAATTATAGAAAGCAGTCATATATAAATAAAGGACTATTTCTTTTCAAAATAAAGGACTACTTCTGGAGATGTAGTTGATTACCATATACTATATTTAGATTAGGGGTCTTACTCTTAAAAAAAAAAAAAGCCAGGAGTAGCGGCGCACGCTTGTAATCCCAGTACTTGGGAGGCTGAGACCAGAGGATCGCAGGTTTGCGGCCAGCCTCAGCTACTTAGTGAGGCCCTTCGCACCTTAGTAAGACCCTGTTTCAAAATAAAGAATAAAAATAGGGCTGGGGGTTAGCTCGGAGGTAGAATATCCTTGGGTTCAATGACCAGTTCCACACACACAAAAAAAAAGTCCAGGCCAGGCGCAGTGGAAGGTGCCTGTAATTCCAGTGACTTGGGAGGCTGAGGCAGAAGGATCATAAATTGGGAGGATAGCCTGGGCAACTGAGGGAGAGCCTGTCTTCAAAATAAAATAAAAAGGACTGGGGGTGTAGCTCAGTGGTAGAGCGTCCTTGGGTTCAATCTCCAGTACCGCAAAATAAGTAAATAAATCCAAGCACGAGGAAACAAAACCACTACCACAGGGCTGTCTAAATAGCACTCTAAATGCTCCCTCATACAAATCCTTCCGTTGCATGAGGAAGTAGGGGTCTTGAAATACACAAGTGATGGGACTCTTCTTTGAGAGTCGCCAATCACAGGCCGACTGCGTTAGTAACATTCAACTCAACAACAAATGCTTAAGCACCCAGGCTGCAACTGTTAGACTCCAAAGAAGCAAAAAAGACATGACCCCAGCCTTTGACACTCATCATTTTCAGTGGATCAGTGAGTAGAGAATGTGCCACAACAGTTATAAGCATTTGTTTCACTAGCATGAAAGAGCAAGAGAGACAGAGATTGACTTTGATTCACTTTCTAAGAATGAGCATCTACTTTAAGAGGAAAAGCAAATCAAGATATTAAAAACTATTTAAAGTTTTCCCATGCTTGTAATCCTGGTACTTGGGAGGCTGAGACAGGAGGATCGCAGGTTCAAAGCCAGCCTCGGCAATTTAGTGAGGTTTTCAACAACCTAGCAAGACCCTGTTTCCAAATAAGAAATTTAAAAAATCGGACTGGGGGAGTAGCTTGGAGGTAGGATGCCTCTGGGTTCAATCCCCAGTACCAAAATAAATAAATAAATAAATAAATAAATAAAGTTTGCCCACCTACAAAGACAAGTTAATATATGTTGGTAATTAGACTGTCAGCACCTACCCAGTCAAACATTATAGTGTCCCGCCGGGCACGGTGGCGCATGCTTGCAATCCCAGTACTTGGGAGGCAGAGACAGTAGGATCCGGGTTCGCCGCCAGCCTCAGCTACTTAGTGAGGCCCTCCTCAACTTCGTGAGACCTGGTTTCAAAATAAAAAGGATAAAAAACAGGGCCAGGGGTGTAGCGCGGAGGTAGAACGCCCCTGGGTTCAATCCTCAGTACCGCCAAAAAAAAAAAAAATTATAGTGTCCCTATTTTAATGTTTTTCCTGCTGAGATACTATAAGTGATTTATTTGCAGATACTGGTATCAATTGCATCAAGTAAACCAGTAACTGTGGCCTATACATTTCCTTACCTATCATAGTGATTTCTATTTGAACTCCAACTACCTCACTCTAGGCATTTACATGTAGCTGGACTGACAATAGAACCACACTTTTTGCACCTAAACCCACTGCCTCACTGTTCAAGCTTGTTATCAGCTGATTTCTAGTAAATGTGGTTCGTCATATGGTAGCCTAAGGAGCAAACAGCAACTGCCCTCTTCATACACATGCGTGTGGCTTGAAACACGGAATGACAATTTCAATCATTTCCAACCATCAACTAATATTTTAGACTTTAAAATCTATTTCTTAGAGCTTTGTACTATATATAGAAATAATCATTACCCTTTGGGAAACAATGGCTCATTTAGTGAAAGTGAGTTTAACAAAGGAATTATTTGGTACTGAAAAATACAGAGCAGTGAATTGGGTGACACAAATCATAGCATCATCAGCTCATGTGACTGTGTTAGGGTAATTTACTTTAAAAAAAAACTATAATAACTTAAAATTTAACTTTGCAGTATAATAGCCTGAATCATGTCCTCTGTCACAAAACTGTGAAACTAGATCTTAAAATTCTTTTTTGAAAATGTTCTCTTAATTCCCAACCTGAGATAAATACCACAAAAAAGAAAAACTTTGCAGAATGAATAGTTCTATTCTGCCTAAAGCTTAGTTTTGACTAGTATGTGTTTCAGGTACACATTTGATTCATACTGGTGTGTGTGCGGGAGGGGGGGTACTGGGAATTGAACCCGGAGCATTCTATCTCCAAGATACACACCCATCCTTTTTTATTTTGAAACAGGGTCTTGCTAAGTTGCTGAGGCTGGCCTCAAACCTTCGATCCTCCTGTCTCAGTCTCCCAAGGACTGGGATTACAGGCTTGGGCCACCATGCTTGGCTTGAATGTTGTTTTCAATATTAATAGAAAAAACAGCATTCCAAAGTAGTCAAAAGGTTTAAAACCTGCAGTTCCTTCTCTAGTTGGATAGCTTACAAAATTTATAACATGGAACAATGAGTTAATGCTCTGACCAGATATTTCTTAACATTGTAAATCTAAATTTAATCGAAACTCAATCTCAGCAAGTTCTGTAGAAATAGCCCCAAAGTAGATAAAGCAGAAGTCACAAAATGCTAATCTAAAACAGTAGGTTACAGATATATCATTATACAATTCTTTTAAATTTCCTGAGGCTTAAAATCTTTCAAAAAACAAAGGGGTAGAGCATGATATGCTCAAAGTAGACACACAACATAATTTCATTCATTTATTCATTTTTAGTCCTAGGGATTGAACCCAGGGGCATTCTACCTCTGAGCTACATACACCCCAGCCCTTTTGATTTATTTTATTTATTTTTTGTGGTAGTGGGGATTGAACCCAGAGGCATTCTACCTTCAAGCTACATCCCCAGCCTGATTTTATTTCTTATGTGGAAACAGAGTCTCGCTAGATGAGAGTCTCACTACTTTCTGAGACTGTCCTCGAACCTGTGATCCTCCTGTCCCAGCATCCCATGTACTGGGATTACAGGCGTGCGCCACTACGCTTGGCTCAATTTTTTTTATTTTGAAACAGGGTCTCACTAAATTGCTGAATCTGGCTTCCAACCTGCAGTACCGGGATTACAGGCATGCGCCGCCATCCTGGGTCAGTCACCTAAAGCCTGTAGTGTGTGACATTAGACATTAGACATGTGACATAAGTGACATTAGAAGCCAGAAAACTTGGAGTCACTGGCACACACAAACCACCAATAGAGTATTTTAAATATTCTATGTTTTTCTTTCAGATGCATTTCTGTTGGTTTCACTTATAAAGTGTTTGTTTTTATTAATTGCTATGCTTTTATAAGAAGACTTCCTCCATTTTCAAAGGATATTTAGTTTGACAAGTATTACTGATAAAGCAGCAGAAGAGAAAGGTTCTGCTCGGCTTCCAGCCAGCTGTGTGACCTTGAACAAATCTCTTAGCTTCTCTGGCTCTCAATTCTCCCATTTATAAAATGAGGCCGTTAGACTAGATGCATTCTTTTTTTTGTGGTAACGGGGATTGAACCCAGGGGCGTTTTACCTCCAAGCTACACCCCCCCCCCGCCAAATTTTTTGTTTTTTGCAGTACCGAGGATTGAACCCAGGGGCGTTCTACCTCCAAGCTACATCCCCGGCCCTATTTTTTATACTTTATTTTGAAACCGGGTCTCACAAAGTTGCAGAGGGCCTCACTAAGTAGAGAGAGAGAGAGAGAGAGAGAGACAGGGAGAGAGAGAGAGCTGAGGCTGGCCGGGAACCTGGATCCTCCAGTCTCCGCCTCCCAAAGTACTGGGATTACA
>PVJS01023346.1:0-29694 GCA_004027185.1 Glis glis | reverse complement strand
GGAGGAGGAGGAGGAGGAGGAGGAGGAGGAGGAGAATTAAAGGCCTGAATGGTGCTGAGTTCTGAGCACATGGCTTGGCTACAGAGCACTCATGTGGTAATAACTATCTAGTGCTGCAGAACCCCTTTATCTGAGTGCTTTAACTATAGGGCATTTCTTAGTTTTTCTGTGTGTGTGTGTGTGTGTATGTGTGTGTGTGTGTGTGGTACTGGGGATTGAACCCAGGTATGTTCTACCTCTGAGCTACACCCCCAGCTGTTTTCAAAATTTTTGTTGTTGTTGTTTTTGAAACAGGGTCTCACTAGGTTACTGAGGGTCTCGCTAAATTGCTGAGGCTGTCCTCAAACCTATGATCCTCTTGTCTCAGGCTCCTTAAGTACTGGGATTACAAGTATGCATCATCATGCCAGCTTGCTTTCCTTAATTTGATACATAAAGTCATCCTTGGGTGCCTCTCATCATCCCCCATTTCAATCTGGTGTCTTTGACCCGCCCGCTCCACTGGCTGACATGTTCAGAGCCTTCCGGCCCCTACGGATGGCCGTGCCCTGTGGACCGGGTGCTCTCCGCTGCCTCTCTGGTTCTGCCTCCTGCCTCCCTCCAGCATGAGTTGCTCCCGGCCTCTTCTCTGCTTTGTTTGGCTTGCTTAAGCATCTTTTCTGCGAACTGGGACTCTCGGAGGTTTGAGCTGCACTCATCTATTCCTGCGAATGGGTCAGGGATATCTCCATTTCCCCAATTTTCTCCCAAGTACATGGAGGGAGGTGGGGAGCTGTAAAAAACTCCAGGGTAAAGCACAGATTCAGGAGCCAAGATGTGTGACCTTGGACAAGCATTTCCAGTTCTTTCCCGGTAAACTGGGCGTCCCGGTGGGTACCTCCTACGATACATGTAAGGATTAATTATGAGACTCACTCAACAGAACCTGGCATAGAGCAAAGTTGGCATAAGTTTTTGCTATCATTGTTATTATTGTTCACCTCCCTCAACCCACTGTATTCTATATCTGTCTCAACATCCTATTCTGTGACCCTAGAAAACGTAGGAACATTCAACCAGAGAGTTCTTGTTTAGAGAAATTCATTGTAAGAAAATTCTTCCCTGAAATGTAGGTGTTGACTTAGAACTTCAGCACCAGGCTTCTCAATTAAATTCTGCACCACATTCCTGTAATATATGATTTTGTGCTAGCAAGTTCTAGAAACCGCGGAATAAATAAATATGGCGCTACTTTCTAGAATGTTCATTTTGCTCAATACTAAGATATTGGAAACACTATTTTTTACTAGGTAGAGGTAAATTTTTCTATCTTTTTAGCTTGAGGAGAATTTCTCTTAGAGGTAAAAAAATAAGCTATGCTTACCCAAAGGCTTGATTAGTCTTAGAATTCAAAGTGAAGCCTTTGATAAAGATGCCAAGAAAAATATAAAATTTAAGGAAACCTTTGGTTTCAGGAGAGAGAAAACCCAACTCAAATGGGTCTTAAAAACAGAAAGGATTTAGTCATTCTTGTACCTAAAAAACAGAAAGATCTGGTTTCCATTGAGTCTCATGTTGTAAATCAAATGATTTTACCAAAGGCCCAACTTGTCATCTGCCCCCTTTGCTGCTTATGTATTTAACTTCATCCTGGGTTCTGGTAGTTTCTCTCTCTCCAGCTCTGAGCTGTTTTCTTGTGATAATAAATGGCTAAAATACCTCCTATCTGACAATACGTTGTCCAGAGAAAAGAAATATACCTCTTCTGCTATATCCCTTTTAAGTCCTGGGATTCCCTCTCTCTCATTGGCCCAGATTGGGTCACATGCTCAACTCTGAACCAATCACTTTGGTCAGGGAGCTGGAACATACTGATTGGTTTAGTCCTATTAGGGCCAATTCCTATAGCTGGGGAGTAGGATTAACTCTACCCAAACAATAAAACTGGGAATAGAGGAGGGATGTGTTCCCCAATGAAAGATCAGGATGCTGTTGATAGGAGAAAGGGCTATGGATGTTTGGGTGGTAACCCACAAATGTCTAATACACCAATGAAAGAGATGATTAAATAAATAACTTTGCCGGGTGTGGTGATGCATGCCTATAATCCTAGTACTTGGGAGGCTGAGACAGGTGGATTGCAGGTTCGAGGCCACCCTTAGCAACTTAGTGTGACTCTCAGCAATGTTGGGAGGCCCTGTTTCAAAAACAAACAAACAAAAGAGAAATTATAAGGAGCAGGGGTGTAGCTCAGAGGTAGGAAGCCCCTGAGTTCAATCTCCAGTACCACATACACAAATGGTAATAATACTACTACTAATAATAACTTTGCAGAAGATAAAAGAATTAGTTTTTACACCTGATAGAAGAAAAATTGTAATGATGTGATAAAGTGTGTGTGTGTGTGTGTGTGTGTGTGTGTGTGTCTATCTGTCTGTCTCAAAGGATATTTACTGCTCAGTGTACTTACAATGTTGTGAAATAAACCCTTTCCTTGCAGTAGGCTGATAAATGATTAATAACTAGGTGTCTGGGGAAACATACACAAGTTTCTTATAAATCTTATTGATATAAAGGATGGGTAGCACAGACTTTTACACAATAATAATAAATTAAACAGTACTTTTAGCCCTGTAGCCAATTGATGCCTATAGAAAGCAGTCTTGATTTCTGCAGAATTCTTGTATCAACAGCTGATCTATGGCTGCGATTCAGCCATGATTCAACAAAATCAGGCAACAAATAAACACTTGATTGCGAGTGTGGTTCAACATGAATGTTGGCTAATCTCTTCCTTTGCGTTAATGAATAAGATGAAAGTGAGACAAAGACGACATGTGTCAGAACGTCACTCATTTATCAGCGTCACGAGTGATTTCTTTGCCGAACCTGATAAAAGTGTTTGAGTACTGAGAAAAAATGCAATTTTCATGTTATTCACCATATAATGGCTGTAGATGTGACACACTTAAGTCTCGTTGGCGTGACTAACATATTTTCCATTCATGTTTAAGTCTAGACAATCAGGAAAAAACAAATCAAGCCTTGATTTGCCAGTGTGTGTGATGTAAACGCTCACACCATGACCGATCTCAAGTCACCGATGTGCAATCACTAAAACACAGAACGGGATAAAAGCACGCAACAGCAGCCTATTTTATTTCATTTTAGAATTGTATTGGTACAACATGATTACACATCATAGTGAGATTCATAGTGTTACATTCATATATGCACACGACATCTCTGGGTGTGGCTCCCTCCCGAGCTGTCCTGCTAGCCCCTCCTCCCTCCCTGTACACACTTAAGGTTGTTAGTGATACCTTCCTATACGGACAGAATATTATCTGGTCTGTTTCCTTCCTCAGGCCTCATTCCCCCCTCCCTTCCTCGCTCCTCTATTTCCCTTTTCACTATTTTACTGGTCTCAATCATGATCATGAAATTCCTTCTTTCCTCTTTTCTCTCTAGCTCCCACTCGTGAGAGAGAGCATAGGACCCTTGACGTTCAAGACTGGCTGATCTCAGTTAGCGTGATGTTCTCCAGTTCCATCTATTTGTTTTTCTGCAAATGACATAATTTTGTTCTTCTTTATGGTGGAGTAAAACTCCATTGTGTGTATGCACCCCATTTTCTTTTCTTTTTTTTTTTTGCGGTACCGGGGATTGAACCCAGGGGCATTCTACCTCCGCGCTACACCCCCGGCCCTATTTTTTTAAACTTTATTTTGAAACCGGGTCTCACGAAGTTGCGGAGGACCTCACTAGGTAGAGAGAGAGAGAGAGAGACAGAGAGAGAGAGAGAGAGAGAGAGAGAGAGAGAGCTGAGGCTGGCTGCGAACCCGGATCCTCCAGTCTCCGCCTCCCAAAGTACTGGGATTACAAGCGTCTGCCGCCACGCCCAGCCACCCCATTTTCTTTATCCATTCATCTGTTGACCGACACCTAGACTGGTTGTGTCACTTGGCTACTGTGAATTGTGCCAGTGGCCCACTTCCTAGTACTTCCACTACAAATATAGTAGACATAGATGACTTCAAGAGTCTAGGTAATAATAAAATCTAGCAAAATGATTAGCAAGTCATGAGCTTCTAATACTTAGTACTTGTATGAATCATATCATCTAATGATGTATATATAATATTTAAGTTTAACAGATTGCAAGATTTTCAAAAATTTAGAGGCCAGATCTCATGTGCCCATCTAAGCCATATCCAGTACATCCCTGCCCTTCCTCCTTGTATTTCTTCCCTAATAATCATTAATAGAGTACACTGAATAGACCAACACCTCATCAGAATGGACTTTACAGGAGGTCCAGATGGGCTCTCATTACACACATAGAAAAGCAAACATGATGTCATGGTGGGAGGGTCCAGGAACAGAGAAAATTTAGTGCCCAGAGATGAACCTGAGCACCCAAGTGTCCCCACCCCATCCACACCTCCATCCTGAGCACCCAAGTGTCCCCACCCCTATCCACACCTCCATCCTGAGCACTTAAGTATTCCCACCCCTATCCAAACCTCCATCCTGGATTTTAGACATCTTGGGAAAGCCCCTGGGTGTCTTCTGGTGAGAATATGAGCTGTTTTAGGAAACGTATCAGGTCTCCTGGGATCAGCTGATACCTGGGATATCTATACACACATACACACGAAATTTGCACATATATAAAATAGGTGTATACACATGTATGCATGTTTATATGTTATGGTTAGGATGGAATCCAAAATTATGTCCATTTTTAGGATAAATAAGATTTCAATAAATTTGTTTGTGAGAAGCCACCTTCGTTAGAATGTCCGGTCTCTGGGGGGGGGCATGTCTCATTCTTCTCTGCTATTGGGAACAGTTAGTATACCCTCTTCTCTGAAAATGTGTGTTTTTCATGTGGCCTTAGTATTTTCTTTTCTTTTTTTTTGTACTGGAGATTTAAACCAGGGACATTCTACCTCTGAGCTACAACCCTCAGCCCTTTTTTATTTTCTATTTTGAAACAGGGTCTCACTAGATTGCTGAGCATCTCACTAAGTTGCTGAGACTGGCCTCAAACCTGCGATCCTCCTGTCTCAGCCTCCCAAGTCCTGGGATTGCAGGTGTGTGCCACCACGCCCGGCTTGGTCTTAATATTTTAATCAGATGACTCCTCCTCATTGTCAGACTCTCCCTGGAGGAACTTGAGCGTGTAGATCCCAGGATCCCACTGGCGGAGGCGCCTGTTCAGTAGATCTAGGGTTGAGATTGAGAATGCGCCTTCACAAGACCGGATCCAGGCGCCCACCCATGTGTGGTGAGAAGATGACTGGATGGGTTGGGGGTGTAGGTTTGAGGCCCAGCCCTCCCCGCACTTCACAGCCTGGAGGCGGCCAGGTCTCCTCCTGGGACAGTATCTCTCAGGCTCCGACCTCCAGGGATGTGAGGTGTGCCCTGTGGAACAAGAGGACCTCTTCTACAGGACAGGGGAGGTCCTTCCCACCTCCCCATCGGCTCAGCCCTGCCTGCATAGCTGGATTCCCCAGGACAGGAGAAAGAATCTAATTCCTTTTTTTTTTTTGCAGTGAGGTATCCTGATTGGAATAAACTCTTAAAGTTTTTCTCTAACAAGAAAAACTTGGGCTCCTATCTAATTTGTCTGCTCCGGAGTGGTTCTGCGAGTCGGAATTCATTCCAGATTGAAAAAAAAATATAGTGCGAACTTTTTAATCAGTTAAAAAATTATTATTAATCTGCCTCATGGGACATACCATGCTTTGACTGAACACGGGGCAAGGAAGGAGCCCCAAGTACCTAATTTAACACCTGAAAATTCCCAAGGATGATTAGACCATGGAAAGAAGACATATTGAGGGTTGTAAGAAAAAGCTTAATAAAAAAATGTAAATGGAAAGGCCATAAAATTCAAATGAGGCTCATTCCCTGGGTTATAACAAGTTCTGTGCTCAGCCCTTGTTAATAGCTTTTTTTAAAAAAAATAATTTTATTGTAGCTTCTATTTTTTCTGTCAGTGTAATTAGAGCTTAATTAATTCCCCCCTAAAGGGGAAAAAGAGGACAAAATGGTTTTTGATCTGAGACATGTGCAGCGGGCAAAGTAATTCGGATCAGCAAGTTACCTGCCCCTACCTTCTTTTCCTAATCGTGGCTTCTGGAAGGTGGACAGGTCTGGACAGGGACTCTCTGTGCTTCCCCGTGGGTTAGGGGTGTGGTAATGGTGGAATCTGCATTGTGGCCAAAGGTTTTGTTTAGATAGAGATCACACAATTGAAAAAAATAAAATGAAAGAAAAGCAAAAATAAATAAATAAAAAAAATCACAGCTGTAAAAGCCTACAACATCAATCCTCTGGTGACAATAAAGGTTAGTTAAATTTTGGATATAAAATATAGCTCAAAGCATCAGGAGCACCGCTCATGTAGGATATAACGAGTCGCTGCATATCTTAGTCATGGGATCGAACCCCAGCTCCAGCGCTGAAGTTGGGTGACTTTGCAGACTTCTCTGGGCCTTCATCCATAAAGTAAGAACAAGAATGGGATCTCAAAATATATAATACATATATTTATTAACTGTGAGGAGTAAGTGTGGGGTTTTATAACAAATAGTACAAAAATAGTGCAAAGTACAGGAAGTTATTAAATAGTAGTATGGTTTTATTCCCCCCCTCTGGTTTCACACTATGGTTTGGTAGGATTTATTCTGAGCAGTCCTGAGTGTTGGAATTAATCGCCCTCTGCTTGCGTGGCACTGACTCGTTACCCCAAGCCTGTTAGTGTGACCTCTGGTGGCCCCATAGGCTTGGGAGAAGTCCCTGGCAATGCAGGTGAACTGGCTAATTAGAGAAGAAACAATGTGCTTAGGAAAGCCTGTCGGTCCACATGCTGGGTATAGGGAAATGTGTGTTAGAAGCCAGGCACTGCTGGGACCCACTATGTGGCAGAAAGTGACCTTGAAGTATGGCCGAGGTCACAAGAGGACAGGTAGAGACACGTTCAGCATCTAAAACCAAGCAAGTAAGCAGAACCCCGATGACTCCAAATTTGCCTGGGTCTGCAAGACGATGGTGAGAAATAAGGGCAGGGGGGGATTTTCCTCCACCCCCAGCAGGCTCCGGGACAGACCCCTGCAGTCAGGGCGGAAGTCTGTTGTCTGTTTCTTGCTTCCTGGCCCGTGCATGGCACACCCTCTGTTTGAAATCCCACCTCACCTGTTGCACTGAACGCATCCCTCCTCTACCCTTCATGGTTCTGCTCTCTGGGCAACTAGCTCTGCTGCCAACTCCCTCCTCCGCATGTTAAATCCAGGCCACCTGCTATAAGCTCTCGCCTCCCCTGTACCACTTCCGAAACAGGCATGTTTATTTAATAAGGTCTGTGAGCTTCACTGGGGTGGGGTTGGTTTGGTGGTGGTCAGGTGGGTGGTTGGCTTCGCTTATCCCCAAATCCCCCACTTTCAGCATGATTTAGTGGAATGAGCTAACAAGCGAGGAGAAGATGGGAAGAGAGAGCAGGAAAGAGAGGTCTGGATCAGCCATGGGAGACAGTTTAAGAGCTGAGATGGCTCATTGCATTTTTCTTCTTCTACTTGCTCCCACCTAATCCCATGGAAACCCTGTCATCTTAACCCTCATGTCCTCCTGAGACTCCGTGGGGCTTTCTCAGACTCTCTGCCTCCTTTTAAGATCAAGGGGGAAAAAAGATAAGTATATATACACACATATGCAGGAAGAAGTTGTCTTATGCCTATGATATACATACATATGTATATCGAGAGAGAGAGAGAGAGAGAGACAGAGAGATAGACGCCAATGAAATCAATGACATAGAACTGAAATTCAAAAGTAAACTTTTACATTTAGGGTAAATTTATTTTGACAAAGGTGATAACATAATTCAATGGGGAACGAATAGTCTTTCCAATAAATTGTTACATTGGATAATCACAAGTAAAAGAACCAAGCTGGCCTCCTACCTCGTGCTATATATAAAAATTAATTCAAAATATATCATCCACATAAATGTGAGTGTTAAAACTATAAAACTCTTGGAAATATATTAGGAGTGTATATTTGTAAATTTCTGTTGGGGAAAGCCTTCTTTGGGCACAAAACGACACCAAAAAAAAAAAAATAGAGTAATCGAACTTCATCCAAATTAGAAATTTTGTACCTTGAAGGAAATCATCAAAAAGTTAAAAGGCAACCCATAGAATGGGAGATAATTATTGAAAATCATACATCAGACAGTGAGCTTGTACCCAGCAGAAAGAAGTCTTACAACTCAACGATAATTTTTAAAGTCCCTCGATTTGAAAATAGGGAGAGGAAAAAATGAGGAAAGGATGTGCGTAAGCATTTCTCCAGAGGAGATAGACAAATGGCCGGTCTCACCTGAGAAGGTGCTGAGCATCATTTGTTGATAGGGAAATACAAACAAAAACCATGAGGCGATACCGCTTCAAACCCACGATGACGACTGTTACCCAAAAGTCAGACAATAACAAATGATGTCCGGGATGTGAAGAAATTAGAACCTTGGGAAATTACTGATGAGGTTGTAAAAGGGTGCAGCCACTTTAGAAAAGGTGGGCCGTTTCTCACAATGTTAAACAAAGCTACCATATGACCGCAATCTCCCAGCTAGGTTTACAGCCAAGAGATCTGAAGACACATATCCACACAAAAATGGGTGCACAAATGTTCATATCGACATTATTCATACTGCTCCCAAAGTGAAACCACCTGAGTGGCCATCACCTTGGGAATTGAGAAGTTAAATGTGATTTATCCGTATGACGTAATGTCATTCAGTCAGAGAAAGGCATGGAGTAGGCTTGGTGCACCGTGCCTGGATCTTGAAACCACGGTGCTGAGCTAAAAAATGCTGTCACGGAGGTCACAAATTTCATGACTCCACTTGTATGAAATGTCTAGAATAAGCAAATCCATGGAGCCAGAAAGTAGAATAGTGCTTGCCGGGAGCCGGAAGAGGAGGAGGGTAATGACTGCATAATGCACCTGGGATTTCTTTTTTGTGATGATGAAAATGTTCTCAAATCAGAGAGTAATGATGGTTGAACAACTCCAAGTTTACTAAAACTCGCCGGATTGTACACTTTTAAAGGCTGAACTTTATGGTATGTGGATTATATCTCGATAAAGCTGTTCCTTATTTTTAAAAAATGAAATATAAAATCCTCGATGACGCTAACAAAAGAAAGAAACAAGGGAAATGAAGAACAAATGGTTCTAATAAAAAAACAAACAGCAGGATGATAGACATGGATTTAACCATATTAATAGTCATTTTAAATAAGAATGGTCCAAACATCCCTATTAAAAGGCAGTGCTGTCAGTTTGGATAACAAAACCAAGACCTAATTATATGCTGCCTACAAGAAATGCACTTCTTTTCTTCTTTATTTATGTATTTATTTTTTCTGTTAATTTTTTTGCTCTGCTGGGGATGGAAGCCAGGGCCTCACACATACTAGGCTGGCTCTCTCCCTCTGAGCTCCACCCCCAGGAAATGAACTTTAAATAACAATACACAGATAAGCTGAACACTTCATGCTCACAGGATTTTTATACAAAGCTGCAGCAGACATATTAATATCAGAGAAAGTAGATTTCAGAGCAAAGAATCAAGAAGATTTTTCACACTAGGAAAGCAGTCGATTACTCAAGAAGACCTCTGCATTTATGACACATTTACACGCCCAGTAACAGAGCTAGAAGATGCACGAAGCCAACGCTGGCGGAAACGCAAAGAGAAATAAGGAATTTCACAATTACAGTCAGGAATGGCAAACTCCTCTTAATAATTGATAGAATAAGTAAATGGAGAACGATCCAGGACAGAGAAGACCTGAAGAATGCTGTGAACCAGCTCTGCTGAATTGTGAGAATATAGTTGTATCTTTTCTGTCAAAGGAGGTAGTTTCACTTAAACGGCCATTTTGTAACCTGGTAGGGACTTACATTCCTTTCCCGAATTAACATCTCTTAAGAGATTACAGGTGTCGACCCTCCCCCATCTTCCCCTGTAGCTGACCGGGAAGACTGTGAAGCTGTAACTTCGACCAATAGGAGTTCAGCGCAGGAGGAGCCTTGCATTAGGGATATAAGACCCACTGGGTTCTTTGTGAAGCGTGCTCTCTCTCAAATCTGGGAGCACCCTTTTTTGCAAAAAAGTAAAATCGCCTTGCCAAACAATTTTCGAACACGTGCCGTTTCTTTAGACACCGTAAAAAGTTGTTTCCAACAGAATTAACATGTATAGGGCGCTCCACTCAGTGGCAGCAAAACACACGTTCTCTTCAATAGGCTTTGAATTTACACCCAGAACATTGGCCAGTATAGACTATATCGTGGCTGAAATACAAACACCAAGGTAGTTAAAAGGATCCAAGTCATTATAACTATTATAACTATGTTCTTTTCTATAATGGAAGTAAATTAGACATTAATAATAAAAAAAAAAAACCCATCTGGGCTGGTGGCGCACACTTGTAATCCCAGTACTTGGGAGGCTGAGACAGGAGGATCACAGGTTGGAGGCCAGTCTCAGCAATTTAGCGAGGCTCTCAGCAACTTAGGGAGACCCTGTTTCCAAATAAACAATAAAATAGGGCTGGGGGTGTAGCTCAGAGGTAGAATGCTGCTGGGTTCAATCTCTAGTACCACAAAATAATAATAATAATGATAGTAGTAGTAGTAGTAGTAGTAGTAATGATAATAATAATAATAATAATAAATGGACCACAGGGTGGATATTATGAACGACATTTATGTCTGCAAATCCAGTGGCCGTTGAGAATTACAAATTCCTTCTTAGATGCAGCCTTGGAAGCTTTCTCCCCCTGAACCAGCTCACCGGAATAGCGCCCCATGAAGGAAAATGAGATTGTAGTTTTAAAACTTACTGCAAAGAAAACCGTAGGCTCAGGTGTCTTCGCTGGTGAAGTCTCCAGTGCATTTTAGAAATCATACCAAGTCAGCACAAACTCTTCCAGAAAATTAAAGAGGAGGGAACAGGTGCCATTTTGTAGCATGAGTCCAGCATCCCTTGGATACCAACACTGGTGAAAGACATTACCAGGGAAGAAAAGGACAGAACGAAGTTCCGGCCAAACCCAAGACATCACTAGACATGCAAGTCTTGAGGTTCAAGCTAAGTGAAAACTCTGCAGGGCCATGGTTTTGAGGGGTCATCTACTTGACCCAAACCTCAGTACCCAAATTCCTTCTCTGCCACTTTATCAGCTGTGTGATGTTGGACAGGTAACTTTACCTCTCTGACCTATGACCTTACCTCCTTTACGTCTCTTACCTCTGTTTCCTGATCTATACAATCAAGTCAGTAACTACACCTAACGGGCAGGGGTTAGACGGAAGATTAAATTAGATCATACATCCACAGTGCCCTTAAACAGTGCCAGGGCATAGCAGGCAGTTCAATAACTATTTACTGCAACAAGATAATATTCTCGCGACGATAAAGGAGCCGTGTGCTTTTTGTGTTGTGAACAAATGTTGGCAGTCAGTAGTTATTTTTCGATCAATGAAGCAATTTAAGATTTTTTTATTTTTCTTTGCATTTAAAGGAAGCGTTAAAATCTTTGATGACTACATATGTAACTTACCTCGTAAAAGGAAAACAATTGTCCTTTTTGCTTTTCTCTTTTTTTTTCCCCTCTGTCATAGTGAAAATGGAGATTTTTCTGCCTCAATCCAGGAAACAAATTCCTTTTAGCCACCTGTTTTCCTGCTGGCCAAAGACCTGACTTCCCTATATAGCAGTCACTCAGTTTTGCTGATAGAGTCCAAATCAGTGTTGCTTGTTGTAATCTACTGGCTCATCAGAGCCCCCGTGACTTACAGTCTTAAGTTGAGAAAAAAGCCTATTTGGAGGAGAGCTGTCTACGGCTGCAAATAGACCCTTTCCTGCCCCATGGCTGGCAGGTAAAATCAAAAAGTGTCCCCATGGCATATCCTCTCCTCTTTTTGTATGCCTCCTGCTCAGGTTCACCAAGACACCAAAGAGGACAGCACAGCAGGGCATTGAGAGCAGGCCTAAGGCCAAGCTTCAGTGACCAGTGCAAGGCGCCGCCCCACCCTGTCCTCAGCAGGGCCCTGCTTATTATTTTTACCGCATGGATAAGCAGGAGGAAGGGAGGACGGCTGTTGCTGTGGAGGAGGACAGATGGGGCCTGAGAAAGGACACAACCTGCTCCTAGTGTCTGAAGTTTCCAAAGCAGGGAGCCCCTGCCTGCTCGCTTATTAATTTGCCTCAATAACTCTTCCAACTCTCCAATGGAGAGGAACAAGTCAATTGGTAGAGAGAGAGAGAGACTAAACTTCTTGCCATATTTTTGTCCTTGTCTTTGGGCCTAAAACCAGGCTTTTCCCCACTGATATTTTAGACCAGAAAATTCTCCTGTGCATTGTTAGGACGTTTAGCTACAACCCTGGTCTCTACCCACCAGATGCCAGTGAGCAGTTCCTTTACCAAGTCGTTGGAACCCAAATGCCTTCAAACTCTGCCAAAGGGGAGATGCTGACCCTGCAGAGGTGCAGAAGGAGAGGCCTTTCTCACTGGAGTCAGTCTACCTCTTATGTATGAAATAAAGAGAGGGAAATCAACTCCTACAGCTCACACCGCACATGGGTGGGGGACGAGGGAGGGGAATTGGCTTCGTAAACACTGTGTGGACAGACAGCTGGCTCTTCTGAGTGATCAGACACTGTGCAAGCAGAAAATTAAGCACCCGTTTATTTAGTTGGAAAGTATGAAGACCTTTGTTCCTCCCATCTCTCTGGCGAGAGCTGAGCTGGAGGACACAGGATTACTGAATAGTAGTTCCAAACATCCCATAACTCTTTTCTTCACGATGCAGATCTGGAAGACACAGGGCAGGTGGGACAGAAGGAAGTGCATACAGGTGTCCATCAGCTTTCAATGTAGTGTTCTCCCTTCGAGTGAGTAGGACCCTGTGTGGCCACAGGGTGACATCTCCCCGCTTGTCAGCAAAACAAGGCAGGGGACAGCCAGAGACACAAACATGGGGAGAGGAGACAGCGTCCCCTCTGTCAACTCTGTTAGCATGGAGCAAAACTAGGAGCTGACACCCAGAAAATCCATGCCAGAAATGGTGGAAGGATAGGACCGTAATAGTCTGCACCATGACCTTCCCAGGGATGGCAGGTCCCGTCCCCAGAACCTGTGGCTACGATGCCTGGTAGTGTTACGGGGAAATGATTTCTCCTCCTTCCTTGTTCCTCTGTGTGGAAAGAATTCATGCAGAAAGCACGAATGGGGAATATAAGAGGTTTATTTAGGGAAGTGGAGGCACCATGCAGAGAAGACCCTGAAACAAAGAAAAGGGGAGAAGACCCTGATAGAAAGAAAAGGGGAGGCGATGTTTATGTTCCAGGAAAATGACTGGAACTGGGCGCTTTCTGGAGTTGAAATCAGTGTGTTTTCCATGTGTCGAGTCTTGTATTCCTTCTGGAAACCTCCTTCCTCATGCATATATTATTTGGCGTGGTCAGTTGCCTATGCCCCTTCCCATGGGGAGGGGTCTAAGCGAGGCCCTGCAGGGGGCTTAGCCTTCTGATATCTCTACTTTGAGTCCCTCGCAGTCTGCGCTGTCTGCTCATCTCTAAGTTCTTAACAGGAAGGTAAACAAGGCTTTCAGATGCGATCAAGGACAATTCCTGAGCTGGGGAGATGGTCGCGGATTATCCAGGGGCAATGCAATCTTGGGGTTCTTAGAAGAAGGATGCAGGAGAAATCAGTTAGAAGGTAAAAGCGGGGGGGGATGAAGATGCCATGTGACTGACTCAGAAGAGGAAGGAAGGGGGTTACGAGAGATGTGGGGGGCCTCTGGTGCTAGAAAGGGCAGGGAAACCGTCTCCCTGGAGCCTTTGCGAGGCCCCCGCCCATTTTAGACTTCTGACCCCCAGATGTGTCCAATAACAAATCTGTGTTGTTTCCGGCCCTGAAGTTTGTGAGGTTCTGTAACAGCTGACTTAAGAAGAAACAGGGAACCCCCAGAGATGGTCGGTGACTCCAGGCTGCAGACTCAGCTTTCACCCCAGTAACGGGGCTCCCCAGTAAGCTGGTGCGTCACAGGACCCTCCCGCTCTGACCCGGCACACTCTGCCATCCGCCCTCTCTGGAAGCACCCAGCCAGCTCTCAAGAGGCGATCTGGGTGACTGAGAACACGGGGACACTGCCGTTGGCCTCTGTCCTTGTGGTATGACTAGGACAAGAAGATAAATATATAAATAAATACTGGTTGGGGTCTTCGTCCCTGGTTCCTGGCACTGAGCTTCCCAAACCTTTGGAATTTCCTGAGTGATTGGAGTGTGTTTTGTTGTTCATAATGAGCCCCTTTGTCCACACCTGAGTGTATGCTCAGGAGGTGACTGGGGTGGACCCTTAGATAGTTTCAAGGGGCAGGGGCTGACAAGCATGAGATGAGAGGGTTGGAACTGTCAGCTCCATGGATCTGGGGAGGGAAGAGGGGACAGAGACTGAGTTTAATCACAGGGCCAACGACTGGCTCAGAGAGCTTCCTGGTCGGTGAGCATATTGATGTGCCACCGGAAGGGTATCAGGAAGGGCGACACACAGACTCCCAAAGTGCAACGCGCCCGCCCTGTGCCCCATCCCCCATGCATCTCTTCATCTGGGTGCTCATTTGCATGTTTATAATCAAAGAGCAATCCTAAGTACAGCTGTTCCTCCGGATCTGTGGGTTCTACATCTGTGGATTCAACTAGCTGCCGGTCAAAAATATTTTTTTAAATTGCATTTATAAGCCGAGCGTGGTGGCGCATGCTTGTAATCCTAGTACTTGGGAGCCTGAGACTGGAGGATCCAGGTTCGCGGCCAGCCTCGGCTACTTAGTGAGGTCCTCCATAACTTAGTGAGATCCTGTTTTGAAATAAAGAATAAAAAAATAGGGCTGAGGGTGTAGCTCGGAGGTAGAATGCCCCTGAGTTAAATCCCCAGTACCGAAAAAAAATTGCATTTATAGTAAACATGTAGACTTTTTCTCATTATAATACAACTATTTACATAGCATGTGTATTATATTAGATATTATAATCAATATAATAACTAATAACAAATAAGTATAACAATATAATAACAAATAAGTACAGCAACTATCTATATAGCATTGCATTATATTAGATATTATAAGCAACCTAGAGATGATTTAAAGTATACAGGAGGATGCACACAGGTTATATGTGAATTCTTTGCTGTTTTATAGAGGAAACTTGAGCATCCTCAAATTTGGTACCTAAGGGGATGTGGGCAAGTTTCCTGAAACCAATCCCGCACAAATATTGAAGGGTGACCGTGTAGCCTTCCTGAGCTCTGAGAGTCATTCTAGTAAATTACTATGATACTTTATAGAGTGGGATTGAGCATCCTCAGATTTGGGTAACTGGAGGAGGGGGGTTATCCTGAAACCAATCCCGCATGAATACCGAGGGACAACTGTATAGCTCTTTCCTGGGTCCTGGATCATTCTAGTAAATTACTAAACTTGAGGGTGGTCATGGGAACCGCCAAATGCATAGGCAAGGTGTCCAGGCGGAAGAGCAGGTGGCCTTGCAGCCAGCATCCGAAGGGAGGGCAGCCTTGTGGTACTGTGTCCCTGCATGTGGGGGTCTGGACACTAATTCCAGGTAGTTAGTGTCAGAATGGAATCGAATGATCAGCTGCCCAGTGGATGTCAGGGTGTGTCCCTTGGCCGGCTTCGTGCCTTGGGGAGGTCACAGCTCCGTGAAGCCTGGCTTCCCTGCATAGTGAGGCTCATACCTTTGGACAGAAAAGCTTTTTTTCAATAGCTATACAAACTTAAAGCAAATTTCAGGCCTGAATACTTTTCTTTCTCTTTCATTTTTTTTTGTAAAGTAGGATTTTATTCTAAAGTCTTTTGTGATTTTCCAGTAAAAACTCACGCTTCTGAGAACACACACTTGTTGTAAAATATTTTTCAAACACTGTAGAAATATTGAATATTAACATTGAAGTGAAATTAGCACTTTATTTTAATATACTTCGTGCACCAGAGAAGCCTTCGTGAGAACCTAGGGTGCTACTCAGTATTTGGGAAGCCACTGGCCCAGGTAACTCCAGATCCCCTGTCCTCTCTGCAAAGTCTACAATTCACTCTCAAAGGCTAATAATCTGATTTCCCCCAGGGCTCCAAATGAGTCTTCAGGGCCCCCCCCATCATCACCAGCAACTGCTGTGGATGAGTTAGCATGCCCATCGGCTGGAATGGAAATGAGTCCTCCCTCCTACCGAAGTCCCCAAACCGGGACCTGAGGTCATACGTGTGTGGTCACAGAGTCCAACTCCTTATTATCAGAAATAAATGAAACTCCGGCTTCCCTCCTACCCAGCATACGGCAGCAGGAGGTGCTGGCCCTATCTCTGGTAAATCTCAGGTTTATAAGCACAGTTTCTCACTTTTATTCATTTGAGAATTGAATTAGCTTTCACATTCGCCTCCACAGCTTCAAAGAACATATCCCAGCCATCACTTACCACACGATTAAATGGAGAAGCGTCTTGTCGGTACATCTGATAATTTGATTCTGAGTGATGTTTGTGTTGTTGCTAAGCATTTTAGCCGGCAACAATAACGTGTTACGAATGTGTGGCCGGGCCCTTTAACCACCAACTCAAAAGAGATTTCGACAACTGGATGTAGTGCTGGTAATGAAGAGACTAGATTACTTTTAAAGTTATTATGTTTCGATAGGGAGAACCGGATTCAATTTAGAAATACTCCCAGCTCTGGCCAAAGTAACATCTTTAGTTTCTCACAGGAAACTGTACAATCTGATGTTCAAGCAAACTGGAAATTTCTAAATCCCGGCATAGTAAGTAGGTATAGGATTGTTGTCTAGAAGTTCTATGATTATTCAACCTGTAGATGAGACCCGCCCCGCCAAGAACTACAGAATAGAAGGTGAAGCACAGCATTTGGATCCAAAAGACTGAGATATCCAGCTCGGCTACGTGGGCAAATTATATATTCCTCGTTTTCCTCTCTTGTAAAATCAAGGTAATAATAATAACAATAACAATAATAATAATAGAGTTATAGAAGGAAGTAATTTAGATTGAGATTTCTCAATGCTGGCATGAATGGCAGTAATGAAATTGAAGGCTAGACCATTTTTTTTTTGGAGGGGGAGATGCCCTGGGTATTATAGGATACTCAGCAGAATCCCAGAATTGTGCCCCAACATTGCAAAATATCAGCTCCAATCAAGAACCACTTTTTTTTCTTTTATTTTTATTAATTAATTAATTTGTGTGTGTGTGGTTCTGGGTATTGAACCATATTCAATTCTGAGCTACAGACCCCCCAGCCCTTTTTTATTTTTTTATTTTTTTTTTGTTTTGAAATAGGGTCTCGCTAGGTTTCTGAGAGTCTCGCTATGTTGCTGCTGCTGTCCTTGAACCTGCAATCCTCCTGTCTCTGCCTCCCAAGTACTGGGATTACAGGCATGCACCACCATGCCTGGGTAAGTGTTATGTTGGGAGTGGCGCTATGGGCTCTTCCTTCAATTCAGAGCAGATTGTCTGAAGAGAAGAATTAAAACTAACAGGCAGCTTGTTGCAGCTTTAACAAAATTTTATTGCAAAGTCAGTAGGAAATAGAAAAGAGAAGAAAAAAAGCAGCGTGCCTGGAAGACACACTAGAGAGCCCGAAAGTGGAACTCTGCCCCTCCCTCCGACCCCGGCCCCTTAAATACAATTCTCACATTGGTACCTTCTTATCAGCATTTCAAAGGCAACGGACTAGTAACTTTTCCTTAGGCATAACTTATTCCTTAGGCAGGTGGTGCCTTCTAGTCTGCTAAGTGCACTTACTAAGCGCAGAGGTCACTCATCTACCTTGTTTTTACCCCTATTGTATTGGGCTGTATTGGTTGTCTATCAACTGTGGGCACTTTGTTGTAATGCATGGAATTTGCCTTTCTCATACTGAGGCTGAGTCCCAAAGAATAGGAGGGAAACAGAGGCACTGATTACAGCCCGTGTGGCCGTATTCTGTGATCTTGGGGCTAAAGCCTTAACTGCCTCTATGGTGCTCTTAAGTCTCTGCGTGCTTCTAAGGCTAGAGGCTTCAATTGTCTTTACCTTCTTACTATGGGTTAATCATTAGAACAAAGGGGCAGAAGAGAAGGGAGGGGGAGCTCTTGGAATGTCACAGAGCCACCGCCTCTCCCTGCCTGAATGACTCTTTTACATTTTATTAGAAATTAATATCAGAGCAATTTTCCCAAACCGGCACAGTAAGAACCACTGTTTTTGATAATATTTTCAAAGCTTTTAGATGGTGCCTGACACGTAGTAAGGACTCAGTCACTGGTAACTGTTATAAGATTGAAATAATGAAAAGCGTTTGAGCAGACTGAACTAATCTCCCTGGGCCTCTCTACACTTGATTTATGACCAAGCTCTGGAGAACATGTAGGGTGAGGTGGATTCTGGTGGCTTTTGTGGGATCCACCAACCTGAGCTCTCTGTCCCTTGGATTCATGATGCAAAATTCAGTGTGGCCATCAGCTAGCTGGAGCAGGACAGGATGCTCCATGGACGAGTGAGGTTGGCCAGCGTGTTTATCAGCCCATCCGTGTGCTCACTGAGTGTCAAGCCAATACCAGGCTCTGTGCTTTGCATTTGGAATATAATGAATATGTGCTGGTATCTGCTTTCTAGAATGACAGGGATGGTGGGCAGGGAACATCATTAGACCAGAGACAATTGCAACAGAGAACTGTGACAGAAAAGAATTCAGTCACCTGGCATAACCAGGAAGGTCAGGGAAAGAGTCCTTGCTGTGGCTTCAGTTTTGAGAATTTAGGACCTGGCGTTGCCCCCACCCTCCCCCAAATTAACTATAAGGATTTGCTTCCTATTTGTGCTCTTCACTTCTCAGATGGGAAAGCTCAGCGACAGAGAGAGGAGAGCCCTTGTTCAAGGAAGATCGATGAGTTGGTACCAGATTTGAGTATAGGATTCTTCATGCCCTGACTCCCCTTATGTTATGGGTAGATATAGAATGTCCCCTGAAGAGCTCATGTATAAATGTTCAGAGTTAATATAATCAAGTCACAAGGGTTGCAATCTCATCGGTAGATAAATCCCCTGTGATGGATTTACTAGGTGATAACCTAGCAGGTGAGGTGTAGCTGGAGAAGGTGGGTCCCTGGGGGGTGTAGCCTAAGAGGGGCTGTGCTTGTGCTTTGAATCCCCTGGCTGGCACTCTTGGTTCCAGCCTCTGTGATATGAGAGCAGAACCTTGCTCTCTCCATCTCTCTCTGCTTCCCACCACCATGTCCTGAGCTCCACAGACCTGGCCTAACATGGACTGAACCTCTGAAATCTCCAAATACTGTGAGCAAATAAACCTTCCTCTAAGTTGTGTGTGGTCAGGCTTATTGGGTCACACATGTGAGAATGTTGACAGAGACACTTTAGCAGGCCAGGCAGCACAACAGAGTGAACATGGTCTGCCAGATATTTTACTCCCTGAGGAAAAGCAAGTGGTTTTGCGACGTCTGGTAGGGCATCCAGTGTGTGTGTACACACGTACGCACGTGTGTGTGTGACTGCTGAGAGAATGGAAAGGTCTGTCTGACATTTCTCTGTCCATTGTAGGATGTTTCAAGGAGAGCATATCTCTCAGCAGGAGCGATCGCAGCCTGGAGTGGTCTACAAGGGCCCGCACACTCTCAATGGGGCCGAGTAGTGCCTCTCCAGCACAGGCATGATTGAAGAGGACAAGTGAATGTTACTGTGTTTTAGAAGTGCATCTACAGTAGGAAGGGGGCACTTTGCTACACCCTAAACCCAGAAAATGTCAGATCAACTCCAATTAGTGTTTTGTGTCTGGATGAATCAATAAGGAAGAAATGAATTAATAAATAAGTGATGAAGTAAGAGAGTTTTCTTCTGTCCACCCCCAGGATCGAGGTGTTATGTTTACCCATGGTTTTGTCTGTCCAACATGGCTCTTTTCCTGGAAATTGCTGTCCCACCTACCACTCTGTTTGGTTTTCTTTTTTAAAAAATCATTTTTATTTCTATTTTGGGTACTGGGAATTGAACCCAGGGGCATTCTATCTCTGAGCTACACCTCCAGTCCTTTTTATTTTTTTGTCCTGTTTTTTGAAACAGGATCTTGCTAGGTTGCTGAGAATCTTGCTATGTTGCTGAGGCTAGCCTCAAACCTGCAATCCTCCTGTCTCAGCCTCCCAAGTGCTGGAATTACAGAAATGCGGCAGCATGCCTGGTCTGGTTTTCTTTCAAGGAGTCATTTTCTCAAGTGACCCTGCATATTTACCACTGTCAATTGGTCCATAAGTAGGCATCTGACCCAGCATGGCTCTTAATACAGTGCTCTGCTTGGAAGCAGCTGATTGGCCCATTAATGGGCCCTTGACCCAAGCTAGGGTAATGTGTCCCTTTGGAAGGAATTTTGGAATTGGCATTGAGAAAGTAAAGTCAGTATTCCTCTGAGGACTTGCCTCTAAAGCAGAAAATCCAGGAGCTAGTGGGAGGCCACAGTTTTGCGGCATAGGCAGGCAAAGCCCATTTGTAATACAATGGAGTAAGGAAACAGCTGATGGCTACAAGACATGGGAAAAGGACCCAAATTCCTGATTTCCTGGTTCCTGTGACTCACCTGCATCCCTGCCTTTCTTTGGCGTGCTTGCTTCATTCTGTAATGAGATTCCCCAGCATCCTGTAATTCCATTCTCCCTTGAGATATTTTGAGTTGCATCTCTGCCACTTGCAACACGGACCAGGCATCCAGATAAGTTGATCTGTCCCTTCAAGGACAATATCAGATGGGCACACACCACCATATTGTGAATCATGAACGCAACACGAGGCCCTTTGTGACAAAGCAACGGTCTCCTTCAAATGCATCCAATACGCCTCCACTAGAGTAATAGATCAGGAGTTGCTTCATAACAAAGATGCCAATATTAGAGAAGCTCAATTTACTAGGGAGAGAAGAGTGGTCTATTGACCTGCTAGAAATGTTCTGGATGTGCTGTTATTAAAATATTTCTCTTGCCTGGATTCCCCGTTTTTTCTCTACCCCATGAACATTCATCTGAAGCTCTTAAGCAAATGGACAGGATGGGGGGGGGTCTTTTAACTGAGCCTTCCTTACCTGTGCCATTTTGAATTAATGAGCCTTCCCTACCTGTGCCATTTTGAATTAATGCTACATGTGGAAATGACTGCTCATGATGTAGTAGTTTGTAGCAATAATAGCTTAAGCTGGTGATTCATCTGTATAATTTAGATGCAGATGAATTTATAAAAAGAAGGAAAACCAGTCTTTATCTACTGCATATATGTGGTTGTGGTTGGCAGTAGATATATGTGTGTGTGTGTGTGTGTGTGTGTGTGTGTGTGTGTGCATTGTAATCACACATACTGAAGTTCAGAGTGATAGGGCACATACATGCCCACAGCACTTGGTGAGCTTTCCCCCCACCCAGCTCCCTCCTCTTCCTCATACTTGATATTGAGATTAGCATTGGAAATTTCATTTATGCACATAGCGCCAATTATCAGCCACTTCTCTAGGCACTTTCCAATATCATCTATCATTTGATTCTCATAAATACATAAGGAGGTATTGGCATCCCAACTTTGCAAACAAGGAAGTTGAGGCTCAGGGTAGCTAGGGGAATCATCCAACCGGCCAGTTGTAAGGAAGGGGTTGGAGGTCAGATGGGTCTGGGTCCACAGCGTCCTCTCCTTGTTGAGGTTCTTCAGGGACACAGAAGGCTGCCTGAGAGACTTTCTTACCTCCCCAGAGTCAAAGGGGGTGCTAATGTATTCACCCACATTCTTCTTCCTGAAACAGAGATACCTGTAGGCGAGGAGGGATCCAGGCACCCCGGGCAGGACCTAGAACAATGTCGGCGATGCCCGTTGCACCCTCTCTCCCACATGAGAACTCCGTGCCTGGTACCTAAAATGTCTTCTAACATGGGAGGAAACATCCAAACGCTCTTTGCTACATAACTACAGTTACTGACTTCTTCGCCCCTTTGCGGTTAATATCACATTTCTCCTCCCGTTCTGGTGGGTTCAAAGCCTGGGAAACATTTTGGCTCATTTCTCTTCACCCACATTTCTATTTTGCACCCTAAAGGAAAAAAAATGAGATCTTCAATAAAGAATGGTGATCCAGATGGTGTTGCTACTTTGCTTAAAACCTTTCTCTCGGTGCCTTGCCCTGATCAGGGCTGACACAGCCCTCCACGACCACCTGGCCTTCTCTTGCCGCATCCATCTCTGCTCTCCTTTTCTGTCGTCCTGGCCTGATCCAGTTTTATTTTTCCAGTTCCCTCCTTCCCATGTCTGCTTTCCCATCCCACCTCCCTCATCCTGGAGGTTCTGGCTTCAAGGTGTTTTCTGAACCCGAAGACCGGGTTAGGTACCTGCTCCAGGCTCCACATGCCCCTGTTCTGCACCTTTGTGATACCACGTCCTAGCTGGCTTTTAATGTCTCTCTCCTTCACTCAACTGCAGAATGACAAGGGCGTGGCTGTCATGTTCCCCAAGGCAGCCCCCGCACCTGTCACCTGTAATCACCTGGTTATTCTTCCTGTAAAGAATCTTGGTATCTGTTCCTTTATTTCCATTCTCAACAATTTACTCAAATTAGGTCATCTGATGCAAGGTCCCTGTCACTGAAACACTGAGTTGAACCTGAAGCGTCCTTGCTCTGAGTTTTCATTGATTTTAAAGGGCCAATCCCAACCACAACAAAATAATATTCAAAGCTCTTCAAATGCGTGGTTTTGTGTGTGTGTGTGTGTGTGTGTGTGTGTGTGTGTGTGTGTCCTAGTCTAGCTAGAGACTTTGTTTTTCTTCCTTCCGTTGCTTCCTTTCCATTTCTTGCTTCCTTTCCTACTTTCTTTCCTTCTTCCTTCCTCTCCTGTCTCCCTCCCTTCCTCCTCTCACCCTCACTCTCTCCATCCCTCCCTTACATCCCAGAGATATGTAGGGGATCGACTTGATAAGCTCTGTCTCTACTTCTACTTTTCAGCCTCTAGGGGTTGGATGGCACCATTCTTTAACTGGAACTGCTTTCTGTCTACTCGAGACCTTCTCTGAAAGGCTAATGGTTAGAGTTTCTGTTTGAGAAACACAAATCATTCTTCAATCCTTAGGCCAATTAAAGACTGCAACTTGCCGATTCACTCCGCCGGTATCACCACCTTTGAAATCCTAGGGTTCCCTGTGTCTTTGGAACAAGCTCTTTCTCGTGACGCACCATTCGTCTACATTGGGTTTATCTCCCTTAAAAAATGGAAAGGAACTTGACAGATGAAATCTGTCTCACTCATCTCTATTTTCCCCCACAGCACTTTGGATATATCTTTCTAGATGTTTAGTCAGAGACTGTTTAGCGACAAAATAAATAAATAAAAATAGAAACTTGCTCAGACTAACATATAACAAGGGTGTCTTTGAAGGGGGCTGTGGTCTGACAGATGGTCCCTCTTACAGCTTGCCCAGAATGCGTTTTCTGGGAGCAGCTTCCCACTCTTCCTTTGGGGGATGTCTGTTTGCTTTCCCCTCATCCTCACTGTCTGGCTGGGGCTGAGCCCACCTCATTGTGAGTTCTGGGAGTAGATCAACTACTCTGCATTTTCTACCCATCGGGACATAGCATCTTGGTTGGGAGGTGAATAATTGACCCAAGACATCCAATGAGCATCAGCCCCTAATTTTTCTAAACTTTCTGGGAATGTGGGGTTCTTTTACCATCGTCATTGCTAAGCCAGGACTCCTGGGGACTCAGGGGAAGCACTCCTGAGAATAGAGACCATCCAGATGAATGGAGACAGAGGACAGGAATATTATATGGCCCCGAGCTCCTGGGGGATTGGAACTGGGAATTCAAGAAACCACGGCATGTCACTATGTCAGGAGTGTGGTTGAGCAGGGGACTCAAGTGTCTCCTGTGCCCTTCCAGGTTCTTGCCTTTCTCTTTGCATGTCAGCTTGCTGTTTTGAGCCAAGCAAGCCTCAGAATTGTGTGGCTCTTTAGTCAAGTGTCCGACAGCACAGGCATTGAGCTCCTGAACCACGTTTTCAACCCCAGAGTGATTTTCTAGTGATCCCGATTCACAATTAGACTTCATGTCTACCCTTGACCCAACGTGTGATCCAGGGGTAAACCCAAAGGCTCGTTCCATACCCAGCAGGCTCTGGGGAAGCCCACGTGGAGCTGGGTGTGGGTGCTGCATCTGGTGTATGTGCCAGTGACATGCGTGTCCTGTTTGTCATTAATACGCGTAGATGGAATACGGTGGAGGTGCCCCAGCCCAGCCTCAGAGCTGCCGCCAAGCCCCTCGCTGGAATCAGATGCCCATTCTAGCAAAAACAAGGGCTGTGTTCTGACACTTTTAGTATTTTCTGTGGGCTGAAATTATGAATCCCTAGAAAAATTCGCTTGCATCTTCCATTTGCCTGACCTGGGATATGAGTCCCTCCCACGTCTATCTATGTCTATGGAGACGAACATAACTAACAAAGCAACCAGGCAGGACTCCTCAGCATGACGTGGACATCACTCCACATCCATGTCACCCATCCTTCCCTGGTGGGAAGACACAGGTGCCTATTCACCACCATAGCCTGCTTAGGACCATTTCTTACGGTTGATTGGTCCCATCTGTTTCCTTGAAAAAGAAAATATTATTACTACTACTACTATTACTACTACTACTATTACTACTACCACTATTACTACTGCTACTACTACTATTACTACTGCTACTACTACTATTACTACTGCTACTACTACTATTACTACTACTACTACTATTACTATTACTACTGCTGCTGCTGCTATTACTACTACTACTACTACTATTACTATTACTATTACTACTATTACTACTGCTGCTGCTACTACTACTATTACTACTACTACTATTACTACTACTATTCTACTACTACTATTACTACTACTACTACTACTATTACTACTACTACTACTATCAATAGGCTAGGAAGGAGCTCTTTATAGCAGGTTTAGTCGAGTTCCCCATGATAGTCCTCTTGGGCACGAAGGCTCCTGAGCTGTGTGCCTGGGGTCCCCATTGGATTCGGGGAGCTGGAAGGCACACAGCTCCAGGAAGCTGCCCCCAACTCAGTTAGCAGTTCTACTTCCTTTTGTTTGGTGGATAAGGGTTTGCTGTGGTTGGATGTGTGTCCCCCAGAGATTCAGGTTTGGGAAGTTTGGTCCCCAGGGTGGTGTATTGAGAGACGATGGGATCTTGAGAAGGTGGGCTGAGTGGGAGGTGAGGGGTCACTGGGGACATCATCGTTGGGTTAATGCTGGTCTCAAGGAGTTAGTGCTCATGAGAGCGAGTTGTTATAAAACAGCATGGCTGGCCCCCGAATCCACTCTGGCTTCCTGTCTCTCTCTGTGATCTCCCCCTTGTGCACATGCTCCCACCATTATGCCAGCTGCCATCCGCCATGTTGTAATCCAGCCTAGGGAGCTCTCACCAGAGGCTGAAGCGATGGGAGCACTTCATCTTGGACTTTCAGCCGCTTAAACTGTCAGTTAAATTAACCTCTTTTATTTATAAAATATCTATCATTGGGTATTTTGTCATAGCAACAAAACACAGAGTAATACAGGGTTCTACTGTTTTAAAAAAAAACCCAAAAGACACAAAGCAGGCTAGTGGATGCCAGGTATAAGGGGAATGGACTGTGACTGCTAATAGGCCTTGGAACTAGATAGAGATGATGGTTGTACAACACTGTGACTATACTAAGTGCCACTGAATTGTACCCTTTCAAAGGTTAATTAATATTGTACAAATTCTACCTCAATCAAAAACCAACAACAACCTTGAAAATGGCTAGTTCCAATAGTGTTCATTAGAAGTAATTTGTTAGCTTGTGTGACTCACTTTACCCCCTCAGCCTGTTTGCCATCTGAAAGGGTGGGGGGAGTAATCATGAGCTGTCCGTGGGCTTGTTGTGAGGTTTAAATGAGAAAATGATTCTGGAGTCCCAGGTATTTAGCAGCCCCTCGGTACTCGTGAACACCCTTCCTCTGTGCCCCGATTGCACAGTCCACTGGGGACGTCCTTGGGGTCTTAGCAGGGCAGTCGTGCCGCCAGCATTTTAGTCTCCCTTGGCACTGAGAACGTTGCCTGCCCTCTTTTTATTTTTCCTTCTCTAGACTGTCTCTGGGAGTCCAGCGGGTATGGGCCAAATTCTTCTTTCCCAGGCTGCTTCCCACTGTCAAAGAGCTTTGATGGAGGGATACAGAGCCCGGGATGAATTGGCAGACTCTAAAGTCAATACCTGTTCAGGGTCTACCCTGAAAGTGAATGATTACGGGCGGGCAGAGCTTGCCGGAATGGGCTGATGAATTGGGACCCATACAGTCACAATAAAGATGGCTATGCTGTTAGGAACCAGATTAGATTTTTTTCTGGGCTGCAATAGGCTGCAATCATCTTGTTATGTCAGCTTGTTTATTGTTTTGGGTCCTGACTTATTTTCTCTGTGTGCAAGGTGCATACAAAATAACTGTTGGGAACACTACAATAATTTGGGTAGCAGACATTTAATCCCACTAGTTCCCCCCCACCCCCGGTTAATTAGCAGAATGGGTCGCCCTAGGGGGATGGTTTCCCCCGGATCGTTCAGGAATGCTTTATCATGGTGGAAATTTCACACCCAGTAAATTGCTAATGAAAATGTCATTTTCCTGCTGAGCTTACCTGACATACTATTTATCTTGCCACTGCTATCAGACATAGAATTACTGTCAGATTTACTGCAAAAAAAAAAAAACGGAATTGATTTTTAATTAGGGTTTCTAGAATTAAAGGTTAAAGATGGTTTAAAGAAATAGAGCTGTGGTCTGCTCCTTCGGTGTCCCCGACATTGCTGGCTGCCATGGAGTGTGTCCGGAGTCCGGCCGCACGAGCGCCGTCACGGTTAACCCTTCGCACTTTGGTTTGGAACCGGAAGGTGGACAAATGTCTCCCCGTCCCTGCCTCCATCCCTCTTGCAGGCATGTCAGAGTGTCAAAGTAGAACGGATTGCTTTGGTTTGTGTAACAAGGGTCGCTCAAATTGCAATCTTACCTTCGCAGATGACTCGGGGAATACGCCGATAACCTCACGCCGGCATTTCATATACAGGCAATTATAGGGAGATAGATTAGAGTGTCCACAAGAATCATAACTTCCCTTGGCTTGATTTATAAGCCATATCCTTATTTTTTCATAATACCATTTATAATACCAACACCATCCAGACAGCTGTCTGTGGGAGTTGGTTTCTTCAAAGCATATGCTGGAACTCGGCTGGCGTGGGAGAGAAGATACTGAAGGCGAATTCCCACGGAGGGCTGCTCTGAAAGGGAGCTGTGAGCTCAGGCTCCACGGTCAGGCTTGGTTTGAGTCCCAGCTCTACCACTCATGAGCTGTGTGACGCTAGACAAGTGGCTAAACCTCTCTGTTATGGTTTAGATTTAACATGTCCCCCAGACCTCATGTGTTAGATAAGGCGGCACGTTCATAGGCGGGAGTTGGTTGTTGGGGAAGGGTCCCTGGGGGCACGGATGGGGACAATGTTTCCCTGGCCAGCTGTTGCAGCTTCCTGCTCTTCTCTCTCCCCTGCCGCCCTGAGCTGGCACGAGCTCTCACCCTCTCTCTCTGCTCCCTGCCATGATTCCTGAGGACCTGCAGCCCTGGCTACTACGTGGCAGCCGGTCTGACAGGGACTGAAATCTGCAGAAACAGTCTTCTCCCTCTGTCTGTTCGTGTGCATGATGCCACTGGACACCTGAGCTAATGCTACTTTCACATGCAGACTCAATTGTCCTTACCACTGTGGGGCAGCCTCTCCCCGTCGCCTCTTCCTCTCTCTTACCCTCCTGTTCTCCGGCACTTGCCCTGTGGTCAGGCTGCGCGCCCACTTGGCCATTCTCAGGCCGTGCTTGCTCACCCTGGCGCTCCATCTGCACGAAGCCCGGGGCCCGCTCTCCCTTCCCTCCCTCGGCCCCCAGTCTAGGACGATGAGGGTGAGAGACTGAGGAAGATAAAACTACGTCCCTTCCTCAGCAGCATGCGTGCGAAAGCACTGATGGCCGCAACGGCAGAAACACCACAAGAATCTCCACGCGCCCTTTGTCTGGCTTCCCATAGGAAGCAGGACTTGCCCTCCTGATCAATTCTTTATGCCCTAAACAAAAGAGATCATTGGCAGGAAGGACATGAGTGTCTCCAAGTGGTATTTTGGTACTAAAGGATGTCTTAAAATAGCAGCCTCGTGCTTTCCGCTGGGGCAGGGAGGACCCGAGGAGAGAGAACATTAAGTCTGGAAAAGCCAAAATGATTGCCGGGCATTATCTTCCCCTGATGGGTAAGAGGGCTCTCTGCAAGAAGTGGCCGTGTGCTCCGGCTGATGGGCTGCTGGGAGAAGAAGGAGCCTCATGATTAAGTGAAGGCGGGACTCCCCCTCTCCAGGGACAGCGCCAGCAAGACGCAGCGAGCTAGAGCCCACGCCAAGAGTTGTGCGGTTCCTCCCAGGCCCGGCCTGAGGCCCTGAGGGCGGTGCACAGGGGGGCCTGAGTGGCTGGGATGGCTCCTCTGTTGGTCATTAGCCTCTGCTTCCACATGCGCGGTCTCTGCTCACAGATGCATACGTTGAAGCCAATCAAAGAACCGTGGCTCACAAGCCGGTGCAGCCAGTATGAAGCCCAGGCTTCCCCGGGCAGCAGGGGAGGGGCATCGCCTGGCCGACTCCATTACAAACAACCTGAATGTCTATTCTCCAAAGTCCTTCTCTGAGGGATTCTTTCTCCTTCTCCATCAGGGGTCGGCTAATGTTTTTCTTCAATGGCCATACGTAGTCCATATTTTAGGCTTTTCAAGCCAAGAGGCAAAATTGAAGCTATGGTACAGGTAGGCACTTCTATAACTATCAAAAATAATGATTAGCGAAAATGTAAAAAACATTCACAGCGGTTCCAATCAGCATTCTCACCACGGGAATCTAAATCCCTGACGTGCAGCACTCAGAGGAGGAAAGGTTTATGGGGGCTTATGGTTTATGGGGGCTTCGGTCCACAGGGCCAGCTCTGAAGCATAAAAGGTGGTGGCGGTGGCAAACGGGATACGTGGAGAGACATCGTGGATCTCACATCATGGAGGCCGGAAGCCGAGGGAGGGGGGCGAGGGACATATACAGCCCCCAAGGTCATACCTCTAGGGACCTACCTTCTTCAGCCCCACCCTATTTGCCTGTGTTACAACCCAATAAATCCATTCAAATCATTAGTGTGTGTGTGTGTGTGTGTGTGTGTGTGCATGTGTGTGTGTGTGTGTGTGTGTCATTGAGGATTGAACCCAAGGGCATTCTACCTCTGAGCTACACCCCAGCCCTATTTTTTAATTTATTTTATTTATTTATTTATTTATTTATTTTGCGGTATTGGGGATTGAACCCAGGGGCGCTCTACCTCCACACTACACCCCCGGCCCTATTTTTTATACTTTATTTTGAAACCGGGTCTCACGAAGTTGCGGAGGGCCTCACTAAGGAGAGAGAGAGAGAGAGAGAGAGAGAGAGAGAGGGAGAGAGAGAGA
>PVJS01023345.1:7242-29798 GCA_004027185.1 Glis glis | reverse complement strand
CCTCCTCCTCCTCCTCCTCCTCCTCCTCCTCCTCCTTTCACAGAACTGGGGATTGAACCCAGGGGCATTCTACCTCTGAGCTACACCCCCCAGCCCTATTTTTTATTCTTTTATTTTTGAAACAGGGTCTCACTAAGTTGTGGAGGGCCTCACTAAGTAGCCGAGGCTGGCTGCAAACACGGATCCTCCTGTCTCAGCCTCCCAAGTACTGGGATTATAAGTATGCACCATCACACCTGGCTAGATCCTGTCAGATCTTCTAAAATCATAAGGAGTGCTCACTAATGTCCAGTGGCTCTAACCCACCTTCCTTCTCCCTAATTTGCTTCTCCTCCACTGCGGCCTGCTCCAGCAAAACCACACCCCCCTCCCTGGGCTTTTGCCACAAAACTGGAGTCTTCTGAGACCATACTGCCGGCCTCCCTCTCCACCTCCAACCTGCCTGGGAGTCCGTGGCTCCTACCTTTTAAAGATCTCTCATCTCAGCCAGGCACAGTGGCCCATGCCTGTAATCTCAGTATTTGGGAGGCTGAGAAAGGAACATCACAGGTTCGAGGCCAGCCTCAGCAACTTAGCGAGACACTCTTTCAAAATTAAAAATAGCCAGGCTTGGTGGCACATGCTTGCAATCCCAGTACTTGGGAGGCTGAGACAGGAGGATCACAGGTTCGCAGCCAGCCTCAGCTACTTAGTGAGGCCCTCTGCAACATGGTGAGACCCTGTTTCAAAATAAAAAATAAAAAATAGGGCTGGGGGTATAGCTCTGAGGTAGAATGTCCCTGGGTTCAGTCCCCAGTACCACAAAAATAAATAAATAAATAAATAAATAATAAATAAATAAATAAATAAATAAGGGCTGGGGCGTAGCTCAATGCCCCTGGGTTCAATTCCCAGTACCATACACACAAAAAAAGATCTTTCTCTCCATACACAGCCCTCCCTGGCCACTGCCACTCCACACTCCCAGCCCAGGCCTGGAGTCCTGCAACCCTTCGAAAATGGCCTTCCCACATCTGCCCCTGCACACGACCTCACCTTCCAGCTAGCATAGCTTACTGGAAGCGCGGCCTTGACCAGGCCATTTCCCTTGAGATGCTTCTCATGACCCTCGAGGAAACATACAGACTTCAACAACAGCCCCTGAGCCCTGTGTGATCTGCATCCACCTGCTGCTCTGTCTTCCCTGTAGCCTCGCTCCTGTGTTTTCCCCTATTAACCCTTCCTTCACGCCCTGTAATGCTCTGTACTCTCTCCCACCTCAAGTTCTTCCTGGGCCTGGAACATTCTTCTGCCCTGGCCTAGCTAACTGATCTTTCAGATCTTTTCTTTTCTTTTGTCCTGGGGTTCAAACCTACTGGAGGTCCCAGGTTCTCCAGTATGCTAGGCAAGTGCTCTGACATTGGGCTACATCACAGTGCTGTGTGTGTGTGTGTGTGTGTGTGTGTGTGTGTGTGTGTGTGTATGTGTGTGTGTGTGTGTTTTACTGGGGGATTAAATGCAAGAGTGTTCTACCTCTGAGCTACACCCCTAGCCCTATTTTATTTTTTTATTTTGAAATGGGCCTTTCTAAGTTGCTGAGGGCCTTCCTAAGTTGCTGACGCTGGCCTCGAACCTGTGATCCTCCTGTCTCAGCCTCCTAAGTATAGGAGTATAGGCATGGGCCACCATGTCCAGTTTACAGTACTTTTAAAATTTTCTTATTTCTTTCTTATTTATTTTAGTGGTACTGGGAATGGAACTCAGGGGCATTCTACCTCTGAGCTACACCCCAGCCCTATTCTATTCTTTTATTTTGAAACAGGGTTTAAGTTGTAGAGGGCCTCACTAAGTTGCTGAGGCTGGCCATGAATCTGCAATCCTCCTGTCTCAGCCTCCCAAGTACTGGGATTAAGTGTACACCACCACACCAGGCGTATTTTTCATTATTATGTGTATTTTTCTTTTCTTTCTCTTTTTTTTTTGTGTGTGTGTGTGTTACTGGGGATTGAACCCAGAGGCAATCTACCTCTGAGCTACACCCTCAGCCGGATTTTTTTATTTCTTATTTGGAAACAGGATCTCACTAAGTTGCAGAGGGCCTCACTAAGTCCCTGAAGCTGGCTTCAAACCTGCGATCCTCCTGTCTCAACCTCCCAAGTACTGGGATTACAAGCATGCGCCACCACGACCAGCTCCAGCCCTTTTAAAATTACTGTTATTACTTGTTGTTTTTTGGTTTTTTTTTTTTTTTTTGCGTTACCGGGGATTGAACAGAGGGGCGTTCTACCTCCGCGCTACACCCCCGGCCCTATTTTTTATACTTTATTTTGAAACCGAGTCTCACAAAGTTGTGGAGGGCCTCACTAGGTAGAGAGAGACAGGGGGACAGAGAGAGAGAGCTGAGGCTGGCCACGAACCCGGATCCTCCGGTCTCCGCCTTCCTCCTTCCAAAGTACTGGAATTACAAGCGTGCAACACCACGCCCAGCCTTATTACTTGTTTTGAAACAGGGTCTCACTAAGTTCTAGTTGCTGAGAGTCTGGCCATGTTGCTGAGGCTACTCAACCCACCATCCTCCTGTTTCTGCCTCCCAAGTACTGGGATAACACGCGTGTGCCACATCTGGCTCACTAGGCTCTTTGGGAGCTGCACCTGCCCAGCCTTCAAGCCTCATCTCTGCACTCCTCCTCTCCCTGCACACTCCAGGCACACTGTAGCTCATTTCCTGAGCACCCTACACTTTTCTGCCACTTCAAAGCCTTTTCGAGTGCTATTCCCTCCAGCTGAAACCTCTTCTCCCCTCTTCTACCACACCTTCTATCTGTTCTAGCTATACACTATCAAGAGAATTCCTCATGTTCCTTGCTAAACCTGAAGACATGTATGATCTCTATTTTCCTCACCACTCCATCTCTTCCAAGCATGATGCTGGCAGAGAACTGACAAATGACATTTGTGGAATTGGCCACAGCAGCATAGACCTATGAGCAGACAGCGCCACCTGTTGACCTGAGTTTGTACTTCAGTACCTAGAAAGGAGCATTATACTCTCTTGCCTACTCCTAAGGCTGAACCAAGGTTATTATTTTTTTTAATTTTACAGGTCCACCTGGTGTCTCCATCTCCCACCAAACTTAGCAGTGAAAAGAGCAAATGTTACTGACTCTAGGCATCAATGTTTCCTAGGCATTTCTCTCTCTCTCTTTTTTATTTTGTGGTCCTGGGGATTGAACCCAGGGGCATTCTACCTCTGACTACACCCCAGCCCTCATTTATTTTAAAACAAGGTCTCACTAAGTTGCAGAGCCTCACTAAATTGCTGAGACTGGCCACGAACCTGCGATCCTCCTGTCTCAGCCTCCCAAATTCTGGGATTATAGGAGTGTGCCACCACACCCAGCTGCTGGGCATTTTCTGAAGTGCTTTAGCAGTTTATTTTCACAACCACCCAATAATGCAGATAGATACCTTTATTGCAATGTCATGGATGGGGTAACTGAGTACAGAGCAAATTTTAAATGCCTTACCCAAGATCACACAGCTAGAAAATCTCAGCAGACTCAAACCCAGCTGGTCTGCTTGAGCCTGCACTTGTAAACCCCGAGCTCCCTGCCTCCCTTCTCTCCTTTACTTGACGCTCAATGACCTACTTCCATCCCTGATACCACCACGAAGGCCCATGTTGAAGGCACTGCTACTGAAGGATGTCGACCAGAATCCCACCTGGAACAACCCACACGCTGAGTCCTCCGAGGGCACACCTTGGACAGGACAGGCACTTAGGCTTGCCCCCCACTCAGTGAGACGGCAATGCAGCAGCCAGCCCTGGCCCCCATGTTACTGCTCCACTGTGTGACCTCCTGCAAGCAGCCACCTCTCTGAACATCCATTTCCTAAGACCTTCAGCCCAGATGTGGGGATTAGTTTGGATGTTGTAGGAAGAGTGAGGAACACAGGCTGATTCCGGGGAACATGAAATGGCAGTAGTTAGGCATCCTCTCCCGGGACCACATACTATAGAGCTGGGCCCCTTCACACACCCTGACACTGCAATCTGGAATCAGGAGGTTGGCTACTTGCTTGGAATCAGGAGGTTGGCTACTGGTCTTGAACTAGTGATCCTCCTGTCTCAGCCTCCCAAGCACTGGGATTACAGGCATGCGCCACCACACCTGACTCAGTCTATACTCTTAAAACACTACATTGCACTCCCTCTGCTGGTAGAGGCTGTTTGATTTCTTTACTTCCAAATGCTAAGCACACTGCTTTGCACATAGTAGGCGTCAACAAACTTGCTTTAATATACATATATAGAAATCTTTATACACATATACACACACACACATACACGGTCACATACCAATGTGACAAATACCCTTTCTTCAACCACGAGAGAGCTCTACCACACTCAGGGCTCCTAGAGATGCTCCAGAGAGCCCAGGTCCGGAAGTCTTCACATGACACCCAACAGGGAGCACTTTTATTAGAAAGTGGGAAGGTGCACCCTGCGCGTGTACGGTCTGGCCCTCAAGCAGGCCCAGAGCTCTGCTGCACCCTCTTCATCAGCTCCTCATCCTGCATAGACAACTCTGTCAGCTTCTTGCCCATTCGTTCATGGATGTCCAGGTACTTGGAAACACACCGGTCCAGGCACACAGACTCGCCCTTGGACAGCTCTGCTTCCTTGTAGTGGGGAGGCACACATTTCCGATGGCAGGCACTGGTCATTCTGGAGAGAGGGAGGACAAGGCAGAGTCAGCAGCATCCTGAGTATCCTAGGAGCCCTCAGCCTGGCCAGCCCTGCTATGCTGATTTCACTTCCCCCAAGAAAGCAGTGCAAATCCTCATCTTGCACCTCAACCATCTTGGAAGGTTCTTGAGCAGGGACCTTGTTTGAACCCATGCACAATGACTCATTAAGTAGGAACTATTTGTTGAATACTGGCTGTGTGCTGGGCCTCAATGCTAAGTTCTTTACATGGATTCTGTTATGCAATCCATACAATAACCCTACCGCACAGGCACAATTCTTATCCCTATTGTACAGATGAGGAAATTAAGGCACAGAGAGGCTTAGTAATTTTTTGAGGATCACACAGAGCCAGGCAGTTTCATAGCTTACATTTAAAAGTCAAACAGCTGGGCGTGCTGGCGCACGCCAGTAATCCCAGTACTTGGGAGGCTGAGACAGGAGGATCACTAGTTCAAGACCGGCCTCAGCAAATAGTGGGACTCTCAGCAACCTAGCAAAACCTTGTTTCAAAACAAAAAATAAAAATTGGGCTGGGGGGGGTGTGGCTCAGAGGTAGAATGCCCTTGGGTTCAATCCCCCGTACCAAAAAACAAAAGAGTGTGTGTGTGGGGGGGTACTAATAAAATTAACCCATTGGATTATTTTGATAATTTAAAAAAAGACAATGCATATAAAATGCTGTCATGCAAATGCATGTAAGTAAAAATTTAAGAAAGGTGAACTACTAAAGTCAGGGGCACAACTATAATCCCAGGACTTGGGAGGCTGAAAACAGGACAGCAAGTTCACCACCAGCCTCAGCAACTTAGGGCAACCCTGATTCAAAATAAAAAATAAAAAGAGCCGAGGGTGTAACTCGGAGGTAAAACATCCCTGGGTTCAATCCCCAAATACCAAAAAATAAAAAATAAAAATAAAGCTGGGCGTGGTGGTGCTCTCTTGTAATCCCAGTACTTGGGAGGCTGAGACAGGAGGATTGCAGGTTCAAAGCCAGCCTCAGCTACTTAGTGAGGCCCTCCACCACTTAGTGAGATCCTGTTTCAAAACAAAGAATAAAAATAAAAATAGGGCTGGGGATATAGCTTGGAGGTAGAATGCCCTTGGGTTCAATCCCCAGTACCACAAAAAAAAAAAAGAAATAAAAGAAATGTTAACTACTGAATGAACTATTTTTCAAAAGGCAAGTGCTCAGCAGGGCGTGATGGTGCACACGTGTAATCCCAGTACTTGGAAGGCTGAGACACGATAGCAGGTTCGAGGACAGGCTCTGCAAGTAGTGAGATTCTCATCAACCTAGGGAGACCCCGTTTCAAAACAAAACTAAAAAATAGGGCTAGGGATGTAGCTCGGAGATAGAAGGTCCCGGGGTTCAATCCCCAGTACCACGAAAGGGGGGGTGCTCAGCGGTTCTTGGAAATTCACCAGGGCCCAGATGGAAGCTTCTCTTCCTGCCCGGCTCCCGGCTCCTTCAGGCTAGTCCTGTCCCCATCTAAACTCCTTTGTCCTTCTGGTGACCCCACACTGCGTCTACCAAGGGGTGGGGGTAGGGAGAGTAGGCCTCAGGCTCTCTTACATTGAGGAAAGCATCGGCCTTCCGTAAGGGTGACCAAGGCCAGTTTTCCAACACTGCGGAGTGCCTCTCGTCGTTACCTGTTGTACATGTCGGCCATCATCTCCACCTCCAGCTCTGCTGCCAGCTGTTGGGCCCTGAGCGGATCCATCTCAGCCCAGCAGCGCGGAGGGGTCCTCCTCCTGGTCTTCTAGTCCTGGAAGCAGCCACGACCGTCAGCACCGACCCGTCTCACTCACCCTCCTACCCAGGGGCTAGAGAATGCTACTGGTCACGCGGCGGCGGGCCAGTAGGAGTCACTGACCTCTGCGAGCTTACCTACCAGCCTCCCAGATGGAAACCGATGCCCAAAGGGACCCCCGCCGAGCCCAAGGTCACTCAGGATGTCATTGGAGGGGGGCAGGAATCGAACCCGGGAGCCCTGACGCCCCTGTCTCTCGATCACCCTCGTCCAGATGAAGAACGAGAGACAGTAGCAAAACACTCGACACCGACGGCCTGAACCTCGGGGTCCCTGGGAATTGGACCGTACGCTGGACCGGGGCGCCCGGGGCCCGGCCCGAAGGCTACACCTCCGAAACGGCAACCCTGAGGTCCGAGAGCACGGCTCACTCACCACCACTCAGGACGGGTCACAGAGCCCACGGCGTCGCCGCCTTAGGGCGGATAAGGAACCCGCCGCTGTCCAGCTAGACTACAGCGGAAGCACATGGGTCACTTCCGGGAGGGAAGTCCCGCCTCTTCTTTGATCCGGAAGGAAATACCGGAGGCGGTGCTGGGAGGCCGGCTACCATAGAGAGGGAGGGAGCGGCCGGCCGGCTGGAGGGGAAGGAAGGCGACTTTCGAAGGCTAGAGGGGACGCCGTCATACCATAGAGGCGTGGGTGGGGTGCAGAGCGCCTGCAGCCTGAATGGCCTTCTGGTCCCTTGGGGTGTCACCGGGACCTTTGAGTGTAGTTGGTGTCGGAAGGGGCATGGCGACCCGTATCCGCGAGCCTCACCCCCACCCCGGAGAGACGACGGCTGGGCGCCATCCTGCGTGGAGAAGAGCGCCCCCAAACGGCGGCTCTCGGTGTTTGTAACACATTAAAACTACCTGGGACGCTATTTAAAACCTCCGTGCCGAGTCTCATCTCATGCCAATTAAATCAGAATCTCTGGGAGTAGAACCCAGGTTTCAGCTAAATTTAAAATTTTCCCAGCTAGCCGGGCGTGGTGGACTGTAATCCCAGTTCTTGGGAGGCTGAGACAGGAAGATCGCAGGTTCAAGGACAGCTTCAGGAAGTAGTGAGGCTCTCGTTAACCTAGTGAGACCCTGTTTCCAAATAAGAAATAAAATCGGGCTGGGGGTATAGCTCAAAGGTAGAATACTTCTGGGTTCGATCCCCAATACCACCAAAAACAAACAAAAAATCCCAGGTAGCCGGTCACGGTGGTGCACACTTGTAATCCTAGTACTTGGGAGGCTGTGAGAGGAGGATTGCAGACTCAAGGACAACTTTAGTAAGTTAGCGAGGCAAAGCCTTGCTAAGGCCCTCAACAACTTAGATCCTGTTTCAAAATAAAAGATAAAAATGGGGTTGGGGGGTGTAGCTCAGAGATGAAAGACCCCTGGGTTCAATCCTTGGACACACACACACACACACACACACACACACACACAATTTTCCCAGGTGAGTCCTACGTGCAGGGGGACTTCGTGTGATTATGGCTGTGTGTAGGTCACTAACCACAACCATCCCCGGTGCTGCAAAGATAAGCGAGTTATGTTTCTGCTAGCAGGAGGAGACACATATAGAATGTGTTTTATTCAACTTCTGTTAAACGTCCGAACCATAAAGAGATAAAAACAACTAGGCAGCCGCCAGAGCTAACCTAGTGTACTTGAGTGAGGGAGGAGGGTTTGTATTGGTGAACTCTTCATCTTTCAAGACAATGTGTTCCTCCATCTGCACCATCATGCCCCCACAAAAGAAAGAACCCTCAAACCCCTGACTTTTCACATAATACCCTTAAAAACGAAATTTATAAGATGTAAATTACTGATGCATGACATTACCCACTGCAGAAGGTGGGCTGGACATTTTGTATATATGGTTGTTATTATTATACTTTTGTAATTGTACAAAACAGTCCTGATTGGGGGGGTCTGTTCTAGGGGTTAAACCCAAGACCACACACATGGTAAGCATGTGCTCTACCACTGAGCTACATCCAGACCCAATAATCTTGACTTGAAACATTAGGCATCATGCCGGGCGTGGTGGCGCACGCTTGTAATCCCACTACTTTGGGAGGCGGAGACCAGAGGATCCGGGTTCGCGGCCAGCCTCAGCTCTCTCTCTCTCTCTCTCTCTCTCCCTCTCTCCCTGTCTCTCTCTCTCTACTTAGTGAGGCTCTCCGCAACTTCGTGAGACCCGGTTTGAAAAATAAAGTATAAAAAATAGGACTGGGGGTGTAGCGCAGAGGTAGAACGCCCCTGGGTTCAATCCCTGGTACCGCAAAAAAAAAAAGAAACATTAGGCATCATTATTGTCCCAAGGACTCATCTTCATCAAAACCTGTACTCTGAATTTTTTAAGACTGAGGTATCACATTTATACAGTAAAGAGTATAAAACACATGAATCTTAAGCTCAATTTTATTTATTTGTTTGCTTATTTTTGCGGTACTGGGGATTGAATCCAGGGCATTCTACCTCTGGGCTACACCCCCTGCCCTATTTTTTATTCTTTACTTTGAAACAGGGTCTCACTAAGTTGCGGAGATCCTCACTAAGTAGCTGAGGCTGGCCACGAACCCCGATCCTCCGATCTCAGCCTCCCAAGTACTGGGATTACAAGCATGCACCACTACGCCCGGCTAATTTTATTTTGTGTCTATGTTGTGCTGGGGATCTAACCCAGGGCTAGGTCTCATGCTAGGCAAACACTCTACCACTGAGCTACACTCCGAACCCCAGCACTGATGTTTTAGTGGATATATCTTGCCCTGATTTTTGCTTTTGGAAATATAGTCAACATATTATAGAAGATTAAGAAACTGCATGGAGTCAGGCGTGGTGGTGCACGCCTGTAATCCCAGTATTTGGGGGGCTGAGAAAGGAGGATCAGAGGTTCCAGGACATCCTCAGCAAGTAGCGAGACTCTCAGCAACCTACCGAGACCCTGCTTCAAAACAAAAAATAAAAATGGCTGGGGGTGTATCCCGAAGGTAGAATGTCCCTGGGTTCAATCCCCAGTACCTCCACACATACACATACATGAGACTACATGGATGCCTGGGTGTGGTAGTGCACTCCTATAATCCTAATACTTGGGAGGCTGAGACAGGAGGAGTGCAGGTTCGAGGCCAGCCTCATCAACTTAGGCCCTCTGCAACTGCAAGACCCTGTTTCAAAATAAAAAATAAAGTAGGGCTGGGGATATGTAGCTTGGAGGTAGAATGTCCCTGAGTTCAATCCCCAGCACCACACACACGAGAGAGAGAGAGAGAGAGAGAGAGAGAGAGAGAGAGGAGAGGAGAGAAAAAAAGAAATTGCATGAAAAAAATAGAAAGTTTCTTTTTTTTTTTTTTGCAGTACTGGGGATTGAACCCAGGAGCATTCTACCTCCAAGCTACACCCCAGCCCTATTTTTTATTCTTTGTTTTGAAACAGGGTCTCACTAAGTTGCGGAGGGCCTAAGTAGTTGAGGCTGGCCACGAACCGGCAATCCTCCTATCTCAGCCTCCCAAGTACTGGGATTACAAGCTTACGCCACCACACCCAGCTGAGAGAGGTTCTTATATGAGGAGTCTGCTTAAGAAGAATGGGATGTTTATGGAGTGTCATGAAAGGTTACATACTGTCTGATTCTATTAAATAGCATTATCACAGTGACAACATTAGAAATGAGAAGAGACTAGTGGTTGCCAGGGGTGAGAGTTGGTGGACGAAGGGAAGAGTAGGCTGTAGAGGGAGATCTTTGTGGTGATGGTTCTGTATCCTGGGTCAAGTGGTGGTTACAAGAATCTACACGTGGATAAGATGTCACAGAAGGCTGGGCGCGGTGGTGCACACCAGTAATCCCAGTTACTTAGGAGACTGAGGCAGGAAGATCGTAAGTTCAAGGCCAGCCTGGGCAACTAGTGATACCTTATCTCAAACGTAAAATAAAAAGATCCCATCTGTAGCTCAGTGGTAGACCGCTTGCCTAGCATTTGTGAGGCCCTGGATTCAATCCTGAGAAGTATGCACACACATTATGCCAATGTCAATTTCCTGGCCTTGATATTGTATGTAGTTATATAAGGTTTAATCTTAGCTGGGCACGGTGGTACGTGCCTGTAATCCCAGGGTGAGACAGGAAGACTGAAGATTCGAGGCCAGCCTCAGAAACTTAGTGAGACCCTCAGCAATTTAGCCAGACCCTGTTTCAAAATAAAAAATAAAAGCCGAGCGTGGTGGTGCACGCTTGTAATCCCAGTACTTGGGAGGCTGAGACAGGAGGATATGGGTTCACAGCCAGCCTCAGCTACTTAGTGAGGCCCTCCGCAACTTAGTGAGACCCTGTTTCAAAATAAAGAATAAAAAATAGGGCTGGGGGTATAGCTTGGAGGTAGAATGCCCCTGGGTTCAATCCCCAGTACTACATAATTAATTAATTAATTAATTAAGCCAGCCAGCAGCCATTAATGTTGGACTGTTTGCATGTTGGTATCTAAACCTGACTGCCCAAAATGATCTCTCTTTCAGATCATCCCAGGCATAGGACTCCAATTCCTATTCCATATTTCTTTCTTTCCTTTATTTTTTCCTTTCTTTTCTTTTTTTTTTTTTTTGGTACCAGAGATTGAACCCAGGTGCCCACTGGACAAGGTGGGCTAGACCTTCAAGTTACACCCCCAGCCCCTTTTTCTTAATTTTTGTTTTATTTCGAAACAGGGTCTCGCTAAGTTGCTGAGGCTGGCCACGAATCTGTGATCCTCCTGTCTCAGCCTCCCAAGTACTGGGATTACAGGTGTGTGTATTCCATATTTCTATTGAGTAATTAATTCACTAGTTAGTTTAACTCGATGTATGTTTCTCAAGCACCTAATATAAATCAGGCAATTTGAAAGGTCCCGGACATCCAGCCATGACTGTGGTATATGAATTCCCTGCCTTCACGGAGCTTAGCATCCAGTGAGAGACAGATCAGAAACAAATAAATAAGGTCATTTAGACTCCAAGAAGTAAAGAGTACAAAACAGGCTGAAACGATGGAGGGGAACTGAAAGTTGTGGAGACCACTCTGGGGGAATTAAGTCTGAGCCCAGAAGATCTAGAAGGAGCCCGTCTGCAAGAGCAGGAGGAAAAGCCAATCCCGAGTCTGGACAGGGATTGACTTATTTCAGGAACAGGACGAAGGCCAGTGAGGTGGAGGGGTGGGGGCTAGGAAAGGGGAACTAGGGGAGTCACTAGCTTCATTAGCGATGGGGTGTCCCCTGCCCACATTCTCCAAAGTGGTGCCTTCCTTAGACCGTAGGACACATATTGAGGATAAAGACATGTTGGGAGCCCGGTGTGGTGGTGCATGCTTGTAATCCCAGTACTTGGGAGGCTGAGACAGGAGGATCGCAGGTTCGCGGCCAGCCTCAGCTACTTAGTGAGGCCTCCACAATTTAGTGAGACCCTGTTTCAAAATAAAGAATAAAAAAAATAGGGTTGGGGGTATAGCTTGGAGGTAGAATGTCCCTGGGTTTAATCCCCAGTACCGCAAAAAAAAAAAAAAAAGACATGTTTGGGGTATTTTTTTCTGAGCAAAATTTCAATTCAGCACAAAATGTGTTTAGAGCCTACCATGTATTGGTCACTTCAACTCAAAACAGGATACAGGAGTTGTGTATTTTCTAGACTCTAAATCCAGCTCACTCCATCTCTTCTCTCTGCCCCTCCCCCTTCAAATCTCTCTGTCCAGTGTGAGCCCTGAGACACAGCCTCGGTGTCAGCAGCCGCCCGTGCGCCCCCCCCAGACACCCCCCCCCCTTCAGCAGCTGCTTTGTCTGAGGGAGAGTAAGAGACCATGTGAAGGGACATTCCGGGTGAGGGGCCGAGGGACACAGAAGGCCCAGTCTGCACTTTGGCTGGGCAGGCCAGGCCAGGCCAGGGACCAGGTTCCAAATGGGCCTTGCAGATGGTTGTCGGGGTCCCCAGGGCCGGAGCACACTGGGAAGGAAGGTGACCACAGGGCGGATGCTGCTAGGTCAGGAGGGGAGGGACGAGACAGCATGATTGAAAGGTGCCACCTGTCAGGTCTTCAGGGGAAATCTGAGCCTCCCAGGCCAGGGGAAAGTGTTGTACCAACAGGGCAGTAAACAATGCTCTTCAGGCAGCCTGGGCTCTTGAAGTGGGGGCGGAGGGGGAGAGGAAGAGCGGAGGCGGGGCAGGAGCTGGGGGCTAGAAGCCACGGGGGCTTTAAGCAGCAGGGGAGGAGGCCGCTCAGCTAGAGGAAGGCGGCAGCTCCCACGCCCCCAGGCAGAGGCCCCACAGGTAGGAGAAGTCTGGGTCCCCTTTCTAAGTGCCCCCTCTCCATGTGCCAACCCCTACTCCTACCTTCTAAGGGCCAGACCTTCCCAGGAGGGCCAGACCACCAGTACCAGTGTCCACGCTCCCTTCCAGTCCTCTCTACCACTTTGTCAGTCCTCTTTATTTTGTTTGTTTGTTTGTTTGGGGGCAGGCACTGGGGATGGAACCCAGGGGCATTCAACCTCCGAGCTACATCCTCAGCCCTATTTTTACTTTATTTTGAGACAGGGTCTCACTAAGTTGCGGAGGGCCTCACTAAGTAGCTGAGGCTGGCCGCGAACCCAGATCCTCCTGTCTCAGCCTCCCAAGTACTGGGATTACAAGCGTGCGCCACCACACCCGGCTGTCAGTTCTCTTTAGATGGCAGGGGTCCGGCCCCTAGCCCTGAGGAGCTGGGTGACCTTGAGCCCCCTGCAGAGTGGCCTGCGGGTGACCTTCCAGGAGGAGGACCTCACCGGGCATAGGGGGGCTTGGGGGTCTTGCCAGCCCAGTTGGGTTGGGAGACAGACCCAGCCCTAGAGAGTGGCCTCTGCCGGGAGGGTCTCTGGCCCAGGTTGGGGAGGGGGAGACTTGGGGTCACCGCTGACTGGGCAGCAGCGTTAAGCATCCTCTTTGCTCCTCAGGGCTGGAACTCGGGCTCCCGGGTTTCCCTCCCGGTTCGGGGGGCTGTCTGCAGTGCTGCTCTGGATGCAAGTCAAGGATGATATGGGGGCTTCCTGGGGAAGGAAGGAGGAAGGAAGTATAGGGTAAGACAGGAAGGAGGAGGTGGAGGAACTTTCAGGAAGGATCTAGTGAGCACTTAGAGGGAGAAGATTCTTTAGCCATATCTGGTGGCCTCTCCCCACTGGGGAGGTGCTCCCCACTTGGAACTGGGACCTCTGTAGGGACACTGGGCTGAGAAGCTAGTGAGAGCAGGATCTTTGCTACGGTTTCTGCCCTCGGAATCAGAAGACCTGGGTTCTAGGTACAGTTTGGCCATTTAATTGTCCTATGACTTTATTTAAGGGATCTCAGTTCCCTGAGCCTCCAATTCCTAATCTGTAAAACGGGGCCAAGCCAGGAGTAGTGGCACCCGCCTGTAATCCTAGTACTTGGGAGGCTGAGACAGAAGGACCACCGGTTTGAGGCTGGCCTCAGCAACTTAGTGAAACCCTCAGCAACTTAGTAAGACCTTGTTTCAAAATAAAAAATAAAATAGGGCTGGGGGTGTAGCTCAGAGGTAGAACACCCCTGGTGCAAACCCCAGTACCAAAAAAGGGGACCAAGAACACCCAATTTGGAGGGTGAGAGTGAGGCTGGACCAGGGTAAAGTGGGGTGCTCCAGTGTGCGCTGGGAACCGCTGTAGCCAGGCGAGTGCAGGGGGCGGGCGGTGTTACCCCAGTTTCTCAGAATTCTGAGCTTCACTCCTCGTCTATTTCTGAGGAGCCTGGAGGGTGGAAAGCGGAGGCGATGAACATGCAGGGTGGCCAAGGTGTGTGCGTGTGTACGTGCGTGCACGTGTGTGTGTGTGTGTGTGTGTGTGTGTGTGTGTGTGTGGATGGAGGGGAAGGTGGTCGGAGCACTCGCTATGTCTTAGCCAAATACTGCCACACTTGGAGGTACACAAAGGGCTTGCTATCATCTTACTGACATTCAGTTCTCCCTGCCTCGTCTCATGAGTAAATGCCCTCGGGCCAGGTCAGGACCTTAAGCTGGCACAGGGCTGCGTGCATCCAGCCTGCGCCAGTCGAGCCCATGAGGACTGTGGGCCCCCTCCAGACACTTCCTGCGCGCTGACTCCCTCAACCCTCCGCGGCCCCTATGGGGTGGGACCCATTGTTTTCTCCAGAAATTAAAACAAGAGAGGGCAAGTAGCTTGCTTGAGATCACACAGTTGGTAAGAAGTGGGAATGGGACCCCATCACAGGGGACCCTAGGGTCCGCGGTTTTCCCTGCAGCTCCATATCACCCGCCCCCAAGAGCAGAGAGCGGTGGCTGCCATCCTTCCTCCTGCTGAGCCTGGCATTGCTCCAGGGGGCAGTAGATGCTCTTCAGGAAAACAGTAAAAGAAAGCAAAGATAGAAAGACATCCATGGCCAAATAGGTTTGGGGGAAAGTGAGTTCAATGAAGTTCTAGCAAAGTTAAGGTTTCCCGACTGTGCGGTTCTAGAATCTGTTTACGTGCCAGTGAAGTAGACCTCTATGAAGGTGAAGAGTTGACTATTTTTAGAGCAATTTTGTCTAAAGAATATATTTTCTCCCACTCCCACAAGAACCCTCACTGATATTATGGAACACCCTAGTTCTTTTTTTTTTTCCTTTTTCTTTTCTTTTTTTTTTTCTGATACTAGGGATTGTGTGTGTCTATGTATGTGTGTGGTACTGGGGATTGAACCCAGGGGCATTCTACCTCTGAGCTACACCCCCAGTCCTATTTTATTTTTTATTTTGAAACAGGGCCTCACTAGGTTGCCGAGGGTCTTGCTAAGTTGCTGAGGCTGGCTGCAAACCTGTGATTCTCCTGTCTCAGCCTCCCAGGTACTAGGATTACAGGTGTGCACCCCCATGCCCAGCAAGACCCTACTTTTCCAGAGCACAGTCTGGAAAATCTGATCCAAATGAACCTTGTCATTGTCAGTGGAAACTGAGGCCCAGAGAGGCAGAGGGATTTGCTTGGGGCTCAGAGTGGGTGACGAGAAGGTGGGGGACAAGGCCAGCTCCGCCACCTCCTGGCTCTGCAGAAGGACACGCCATCGCCCTGCCCCAGCTCATTTCCCCCCTCTTGCTTTATTACAATTATTGTCTTTTGTGGAACTGGTGATTGAACACAGGGGTGCGTTACCTCTGAGCTATACCCCCAGCCCTTTTAACATTTTATTTTGAAACAGGGTCTTGCTAAGTTGCTGAGGCTGGCCTCAAGCCTGCAATCCTCCTATCTCAGCCTCCCAAATACTGATATTATGAGCATGTATTATGCCCAGCTTACCCCCTTTATTTTTTAATTTTTATTTATTTAATTAATTTATTTATTTTTGTGGTACTGGGGATGGAACCCAGGGACCTTCTACCTCCCGGCTATGCCCCCAACCCTATTTTATTTTTTATTTGGAAACAGGGTCTCACTACGTTGCGGAGAGCCTCACTAAGTTGCTGAGGCTGGCTTTGAACCTGTGATCCTCCTGTGTCAGCCTCCCAAGTACTGGGATTATGGGCATGTGCCACCACACCCAGTTTATCCCCTTACTTTAATGCATAGCTGGAGCTGCTGAAACATGAAAGGACTGTGGCACGAGGGATGGAACTGATAGACAGCACGTGCATCTTTACAAACCCCAGCCTGCTTCCGAGGAAATGGTGGGGGGCACCAAACCCAGGGCCCCAAGATTTTGGTCTTGGGGCAGTAAGACCCAAGTGGGTGTTGGGAGCAGAACCCTGTCCCTTGTCTGCCTCTCTTCCTGCCTCCCGTGCTCTGTCCCAATTATCCAGGTGCCCTGGGTACTGTCACCAAGAAAGATAGTCCTGCCAAGGCCAGGAAGTATTTTTAGCCAGTGACAGGAGTGTCCACTTTTCTTACTGCCTGAGTCATGCCCTGAGCCCTATTTGGAGATTGTTTTCTTTGTAACTACACCCACAAGAAGGGCAGGGGGGTGGAGGAGTTGGCCCTGACCCCCACACACACCACCTGTCTTTGTAGCTCCTGTAGTACTACAGTACTTAAATAGGAAACCCCAAGTAAGATGTCATGACGTCCCCCCGGCTCCCCCAGCGGCGTCTGGAGGGCGAGGTGTCCCTGCAGGGGCTACGTAGGAAGAGTACGACGCTGTTCTTCAGCGAGGCAGATTCTTCTTTGCCCACTTTCTCTGAGTACCAGAGGTTGGCAGTGATTGACAGACTGGCTGGCCCAGGGGTTCCCAAACTTCAGGCATTTTTATACCACTTCTATGATTTAGCTACATCTGCACACCTGTACTCTAATTTCCTGAATGCCTTCCCTTGAATTCACTTGTTTTAAAATCCAATAAATGAGCCAGGCATGGTGGCACACGCTTGTAATCCCAGTACTTGGGAGGCTGAGACCGGAGGATCTGAGTTCACAGCCAACCTCAGCTACTTAGTGAGGTCCTCTACAACTTAGTGAAACCCTATTTCAAAATAAAGAATAAAAAAAATAGAGCGGGGGGTGTAGTTCGGAGGTAGAATACCCCTGGGTTCAATTCCCAGTACCGCAAATAAAATAAGAAGAGTTGGGGATGTAGTTCAGAGGTTAGAGCACCCCTGGGTTCAATCTCCAGTGCTGTCAAAAAAAAAAAAAGGCAAAATCATGAAAAGGCATTATATGATTCAATATTTTTGTTTTTTTTTTAGTACTGGAGATTGAACCAGAGGTGTTCTACCTCTGAGCTATACCCCCAGCCTTATATCTTTATCTTCAAACAGGATCTAAGTTACTGTGCTGAGACTGGCCTCAAACTTGTGATCCTCCTGTCTTGGTCTCCTAAGTACTGGGATTACAGGCATGTACCACTGTGCCCTGCTTGATTTGATGTTCTTTAAAGTCAAAGCCAAGCTGGGCATGGTGGTGCATGCCTGTGATCCCAGTACTGAGGAGGATGAGACAGGAGAATCGCAGGTTTGAGGCCAGCCTCAGCAACTTAGCAAGGCCCTCACAACTTAGTGAGACCCTGCTTCAAAATATAAAAAAATAAGCCAGGTGTGGTGGTGCATGCCTGTAATCCCAGTACTTGGGAGGCTGAGACAGGGGGATTGTAGGTTCAAGGCCAGCCTCAGCTACTTAGGAAGACTCTCAACAACCTAATGAGACCCTGTTTCAAAATAAAAAGTTAAAAAGGGATAGGGTGTAGCTCAGAGGTAGAATGCCCTTGGGTTTCATCTCCAGTACCCCAAAAATAAATAAATATAAAATAAGGCTGGGGTTATAGCTCGGAGGTAGAACACCCCTGGGTTCAATCCCCAGTACCACCACCAAAAAAAAAAAAAAAAAAAAAGCCAACACCATAATTACAGCGGGGCTTTGGGTTAACACCACCCAACATGGAGTCCACGTAGCCCAACCACCCACTCTACCCCTCATGTTACCACAGGGAGAGTGGAGGTGGGTGTCATGTCCAAAAAGCAGGGGACCAGGGATGGGCCGCAGACACCCTGACACCCAACAACAGCTCTCGGAGGGCGGGGTCTTCACCTCAGGCAGGGGTGGGGCGCGAGCAGGTTCTCTTCTTGTCTTCTTCCCAGACATGGAGCAGAAGGAAGGGACGTCCTCAGAGGATGGGACCGCTGTGTCCCCAAGCGCAGAGGCCCCTGGGACGGCAGAGGAGACCAAAGGCACGGCAGGGAAGACTGTCAGAGAGGGGCCTCCGGATGGGGCAGGAAAGGAGGGGGAAGCCGCAGCCAAGGAACCCCAGGGGGACACAAACGGGCTGGCCGAGGCCCAGGCTGCTCCCCAGGGGGAGGCTGGCGGGAGAGACGAAGCCAAGGCCGAACTGCAGAAAGAAGATGGTGGAAAGGAAGAGACCACAGGGGCTCCTCAGGAGATGACTGACGGGAAAGAAGAGCCCAAGCCTGAAGCCAAGAAGGCTGAGGACAAACAGGAGGCCACACTGACCTCGGAGAAGGAGGAGGCTGCTGAAGAAGAGGCCAAGTCTAAAGCCAAGGAGGCTGAGGACAAACAGGAGGCCACGCTGACCTCGGAGAAGGAGGAGGCTGCTGGGGAAGAGGCCAAGCCTGAAGGCAAGAAGGCCGACGAGAGTGACAAAGACAAGTCTGAGCCCCGGGAGGCTGCTGGGGAGGAGGCTGCTGAGGAAAAGGCCAAGACCGAAGCTCAGCAGAAGGCTGCAGTGAGAGAGGAGGCTGCAGCGGAACCTCAGGAGGCCGATGGGAAAGAGGAGGCCGAAAGTGATGCAAAGGTGGTGAGTGGGCAGAAAAGAGGAAGACCCACACACACACACACACAACAAAAACAGCAAAGTTCTGGAATCTTCTGTGCCCCAAGGAAGCAGACCCTCCCTGATTTATCCCCTTGGAAGGCCCATTCTTCCCCCTGCTGCTATCAAGGGCCTGGGGTTGGGGGTGGGGACGGGGACAGGGCTGCAGCACCGTCCTCCAGTCAGACTTCCAGAACTTTCTGGGGTCCTTACGAAGCCCCAGGCATGTGCTTGTATGAGCCTGTAAGGATCCCGTCCACTCCAGGAGCCAGGGGCACCCACTGAGGAGCAAGAGCAGGACGAGGAAAAAGAGTCAGAGGAAGGAGCAGCGGTGGTTCCCAGCTCCCCCGAGGAGTGGCCGGAGAGCCCCACAGAGGAGGGTCCCGGCCTCAGCCCAGGTGAGCGAGAGCCCAGGGGCCCACAGGACCTGCAGGGGCCCACAGGGGAGGAAGACAGAAAAAATACATCCTGTTCCTTTCCTCCAGACGGACTCGGTCCAGGCTCTGCAGCTTCCGGAGAGACCAGTCCTTCAGCCAGGTAAAGTCAAGCTCTGGGGCTCAGCTCCAACTCCCCCTACATCCCGCTCCCTTCAAAGTCGCCCAGCCCCTCTGTCTGGGCCTCCTCAGCACCTGATTTCCAGATATCCCAGGATTCCTGGCATTCAGCCTCCCATCCCAGGGCAAAGCTCAGGAAACAGAAGTGTGAGGCAGAAGGGAGCGTGGAGGATACCTCCTGCTCCACAGCGGAGTCTCCTCGTCTGCATCCCAGCTGCGTTTCCATGGTGTTAGCATCTTCTGCAAGAGCACCATCAGAAAGCCTGAGTTTGGACAATGGCTCTGTCACTCACCAACTCTGTGACCTTGGTCATGCTACCTCACCTCTTCTTATCCATAAAGTGGCCTAATAATTGTCTCTCCCCCACAGGGCCAGGGTGAGGCCCAAAGGACATGAATGGAAAGCACTTTAGCATGTGCCCCGTGCAAGGCAGGTGCTGGATAGCCACCGGGGTGCTTGCCATTGCACAACTTCGGTCCTTAGAAGAATCTTCCTCTAGCCAGGTGTGGTGGCGCACACCCGTAATCCCAGCACTTGGGAGGCTGAGACAGGAGGACGGCAGGCTCCAGGCCAGACTCAGAAATGTAGTGAGGTCCCTCAGCAACTTAGTGAGATCTTGTTTCAAAATAAAAGCTGGGCCGGGTGTGGTGGCGCAGGCTTGTAATCCCAGTACTTTGGGAGGCGGAGACTGGAGGATCCGGGTTCGGCCAGCCTCAGCTCTCTCTCTCTCTCTCTCTCTCTCTCTCTCTCTCCCTCTCCCTCTCTCCCTGTCTCTCTCTCTCTCTATTTAGTGAGGCCCTCCGCAACTTTGTGAGACCCGGTTTCAAAATAATGGATAAAAAATAGGGCCGGGAGTGTAGCACGGAGGTAGAACGCCCCTGGGTTCAATCCCTGGTACGACAAAAAAAAAAAAAAAAAAAGACCTGGGCGTGGTGGTGCATGCTTGTAATTTCAGTACTTGGGAGGCTGAGACAGGAGGATCGCAGGTTCACACTCAGCGTCAGCACAACTTAGTGAGGCCCTCCGCAACTTAGACCCTGTTTCAAAACAAAAAATAAAATGGGGCTGAGGGTGTAGCTTGGAGGTAGAATGCCTCTGGGTTCAATCCCCAATACCAAAAAAGAAGAAGAAGAAGAGGAGGAAGAGGAGGAGGAGGAGGAGGAGGAAAGGAAGGAAGGAAGGAAGGAAGGAGGAGAAAGAAGGAAGAAGAATCTTCCTTTATACTAACCAGACGGGAATCCACCTCCTGTCCCTTTCCTAGCAAGTATTTTCTCTGAGCATTCACAGAGCAGCTGTGTGGCAGGCACAGCCAGGTGACAGGTGACTAGGTATCCAGTCCCGGTTTTACAGCCCAGGAAGCAGAAGCTCAGAGCAGTGATGTGACAGTCCCAAGATCACACAGCAAACAAAAGCAAAGCCAAGATCCAAACTCAGGTTGAACCATAGACGTGTCCTAGTTCTGCCCGCCTGTCCCCCAAAGTTAAAGGGAGCCTCTCTATTCCTTCTTGACCCTCTCCCGGTACTGGGCACAGAATAAATATGTGCAGACTGTAAGCACCACAGCTTACACTGCTGTTGGGACAGCAGTGACCCAGCGCAGCAGCCCCCAGCCTCCTCCATATCCGGTACTGGTACTGGTGGTGGTGGTGGTGGTGGTCCCAACCCTTCTCATTCTTCTCCCAACCTCTGCATGTAGTGAGTCTTCACCCAGCGATGCACCCCAGAGCCCCACGGAGTCCCCTCCCTCAGGGGAGAAGAAGAAGGAGAAGGCGGCAGAGCGCAGGGTGTCAGCCCCGGCCCGGCCCCGGGGGCCCCGTGCACAGAATCGCAAAGCCATCATGGACAAGTTTGGCGGGTAGGATGCAGGCAGGGCTGGGCTGGGCTGGGCTTTCCCAGGATCCAAGGGAGCAGTCCAGGCCAGGGCAGGGCAACTGACATCTGGGGGGATGGGATCCTCCTCTTTTTTGGCCTAGCTGGTCCCCTCTCCCCTCCCAGAGCAGCCTCGGGCCCCACCGCCCTGTTCCGGAACACTAAGGCAGCCGGGGCAGCCATCGGTGGAGTCAAGAACATGCTCTTGGAGTGGTGCAGGGCCATGACAAGAAACTATGAGGTAGGCACAGGACAGGGACACATGGGTGAGCCCAGCAACCCTTCCCCAGGGTGGTGGTGCTGGGAGGGTCAGACCCCAAAGACAGGGAGGGAGAGGCGAGGTCCAGGTCCCGCGCCCGAGGGTCACCGAGCCTCCTCCACTCCCGCCCTCTGCAGCACGTGGACATCCAGAACTTCTCCTCCAGCTGGAGCAGCGGCATGGCCTTCTGCGCCCTCATCCACAAGTTCTTCCCTGACGCCTTCGACTATGCCGCGCTGGACCCCACAAAGCGTAGACACAACTTCACCCTGGCCTTCTCCACCGCAGAGTAAGCCACAGCTGGGGCGGGTAGGAGCCCGGGCCGACACGGGGCTGGACTCACAGGGAGGACGGTGGGCGGTCAGAGGGACGCTGGGGCCACACATTCAGGTAGCTGGCTGAGCTGTCTCTCAAGGCTTTCTTTCCAGCAGATTTCCTCAAACCAAACATTAGGTAAATGCCCAACATATAAGACATGTTAAAGGGAGACCTTTTTAGGTTAGGAGTTCAGCGCCCAACCTCCCTTCCCCCGTGCACGGGGCCCTAGGTCAACCAGGATGCCATTTAAAAACTACCAGACTCAAAAGCACATATGACTTGGAACTCTAGATTTTCAAACTTCAAAAATATGACACAATCAAGTTGGGCTTCAGAAAAACAAAAAACTACCAGACAGCCGGGCGTGGTGGCGCATGCTTGTAATCCCAGTACTTGGGAAGCTGAGACTGGAGGATCCGGGTTCGGGGCCAGCCTCAGCTACTTAGTGAGGCCCTCCACAACTTAGACCCTGTTTCAAAATAAAGAATAGGGATGGGGGTGTAGCCCGGAGGTAGAACGCCCCTGGGTTCAATCCCCAGTACTGCAAAAAAAAAAAAAAAAACTACCAGACTCTGCTGGGCATGATGGGGCATGCCAGTAATCCCAGTACTTGGGAGGCTGAGACAAGAGGATCGCAGGTTTGAGGCCAGCCTCAGCAACTTAGTGAGACCCTGTTTCAAAAGAAAAAAAAAAAGGACAGCTGGGCATGGTGGCACATGCTTGTAATCCCAGTACTTGGGAGGCTGAGACAGGAGGATCACAGGTTCGAGGACAGTCTCAGCAAG
>PVJS01023344.1:0-29695 GCA_004027185.1 Glis glis | reverse complement strand
AGAGAGAGAGAGAGAGAGAGAGAGAGAGAGAGAGAAAGAGAGAGAGAGAGAGAGAGAGTTGAGGCTGGCCGCGAACCCAGATCCTCTGGTCTCCGCCTCCCAAAGTACTGGGATTACAAGCGTGTGCCACCACACCCGGCAGTCCTGCCTTCTTTTGAAGAAGGAAACCACAAAACTAGCTCTCAGTTGGGTGGGAATAATCAGGAAAGGATTCCTGGAGAAAGTGAATATTGAGTGGGCTTTTGTAAGAGGGTTTATTCAAATGACCAGAAAATAGGTGAGTATGGGGTGGGGTGATGGGGAGAAAGTCTCTCTGAATAATCATTTCTTGGATAGATTGGGTTCCTGAGCTAAGAGTAGTCCGTGACTTATCACAAGGCAAGGCTTACCTGCTGGGACTCCGTCCCTGGAGATTCCATCAGTAGGGTGGAGGTGGCCCTCTGTTATTTTCACATCCCCACAGGTAATTCTGATGTATAGCTTGAATTGAAAACCACTAGGCTGGGGGCTGGAGAGGTAGTTAATTCAACTAGAGAGAATAGTCAAGGGGGCCTTATTGTGGAGGAATGAGCTAGGCAGGTAGATTTGGGAAGGAAGAGAGGGCACAAAACAGGCAAAGGGATGGATATGATATGAATTCTTGGGAAGAGTTGTGTGTGTGTGTGTGTGTGTGTGTGTGTGTGTGTGTGTTACTGGGGATTGAATGCAGAGGCATTCTACCTCTGAGCCCAGCCCTATGTTTTGATTTTTTTTTATTTTTTTTGGTGCTGGAGATTGAACCCAGGGGCATTCTACCTCTGAGCTACACCTCCAGCCCTATTTTATTTTTTATTTAGAAACAGGGTCTCATTAAGTTGTTGAAAGCCTCACTAAGTTGCTGAGGCTGGCTTCGAACCTGCGATCCTCCTGTCTCAGCTTCCTGAGTACTGGGATTACAAGTGTGTGCCACCATGCCCATCTTTTATTTTTCATTTTGAAACAGAGTCTCACTAATTTATAGAGGCCTTCACTAAGTTGCTAAGTTGCTGAGGCTGGCTTTGAACCTGTGATCCCCCTGTCTCGGCCTCCCAATTACTGGGATTACAGGTTGTGCCACCACACCCATTGGGAAGATAGGGAACTGCAGGTTTCAGAACAGGAGGGAGCCTGCTTGAAGCCCTGTGACAGACTGATGCCTGTGAGTTGGGACTCACCCACATCCTCTTGCTAAGTCCAGCCTTCCGAGTCATCAGTCTAAACAGGGTTCAGTCAGTCCCCTTACTTGCTCCACCCTCACATCACACCCACATCTTTTTTTTTTTTTTTTTTTGCGGTACTGGGGATTGAACCCAGGGGCATTCTACCTCCGAGCTACACCCCCGGCCCTATTTTTTATTCTTTATTTTGAAACAGGGTCTCACTAAGTTGCGGAGGGCCTCACTAACTAGCTGAGGCTGGCCGCGAACCTGTGATCAGCCTCCCAAGTACTGGGATTACAAGCATGCGCCACCACGCCCAGCGCACACCCACACAACCTCTTCAGAAGTGAAGAGGTTTATATGGTTTCCACAGCATCACCTCTCCCTCTGCCACTGCCTCTGGTTCTCCAGCCCACGTTTGTCCTCCCCAGGTTTGCAGAAGCGTTACAAAAATTGTGGCCACTCATTCAGAGTTTTATAATCTTTATTTTCAATCGGCCAGACCAGATTGTTTTTTCCTGTGCTAGTCAGTGTCCATCTCAGAAGGATGGGTACCAAGCCATATCCTGCTCTGTGTGGGGTGCATGGAGGATGGAGATGAGACCCAGGCCTCATGCAGCTCCCAGTTTAATGGGGGAGACAAGAGAAGATGTGAAAATGAATGGCACACACTTATAGAGCAACAGGTCAAACTGATAGAGCGAAACCCAGATCATTAGAGATATAAGCCCCGAGTCCTCCCTTCTAGTCGCTTGGCTCTGCACCCTTCTGTGGTCTTTTTGCACTTCTGTAGTATTTCTCTTCCATCTCTTTCCCGTTGGCTTCTTCCCAGAACCAACATTTAGGCCAGCGTCCAGGTGTTTCTCAGCTTGTAGCAAACCTCCTCTAGGTCTCTCTGCTTCCTGGAGACCATCCCCAGCCAGCAGCCACCTCACAGAGACTGAATTCACATGAGCTCCCTTGCTTCCCAGACCCCGGCCTGACAGCGCCTCTGGTCCTAACCATTTCTTCTTGCGTCAATGATGCTTGCTTGGAAAAGAACATTCGGTCAGGCAGGGGTACCAAGCTGGTGAGAGAGGTGTCAACCGAGTGCCAGTGGTAGACTGGGCCTGCGGATTCCCGGGAGCCCCCTCTCTCCCGGTCGCCCAACCCCTGTGTAACAAAGGAACCCCCAAGGTCCGGGGAAATGGCTAATCTGTGGTGAAGTCTGAACTTGGCATTCCCTCTGCTTGACTCACACCCCTGTCCCCGCCAGTCACCTCTGCTGTCTCTTTACCTCTGCGTCCCAACAGGGAGGACCCCTGATGGCACAGTACCTGCAGTCCCTTTCCAAAGGCTCTGCGCACCACCGAGGAAGAGAAATAAAACAGCAACGGGTCGAGACTGGCGTTGAGAGAACTGAAAACCACAGCGTCCACCCGCCACGCAGGGCTTTTCTTTGAGTAAAACCCCACCAGGTGGGACACATTGTAGGGTCCGAAACAGACCAGGAAGTTGAGAAGCGTCACGACGGCCAGCCCCACAGCTCGGCGCCGCCTCTGGGCCCCCACGTGGGGTTGGGTGAGCATGATCCACACGAAGCGCCAGTAGCAGAAGATGGTGACCGCCATGGGGATGAAGAAGAGGACCAGGCACAGCTCCAGTCGCACGGGCAGCACCACGTCCAGCTGCTCCTGGGTGAAGTTCTCGTAGCAGGTTATTTGAGTTTCGTTTCCAGTCTGCTGGGTGGTGTTCAAGTACTGAACGATGATCACGATGGTGCAGTGACCGAAGGACAGGATCCAGGCGATCAGGGCGGCGATCACTCCGTACAGCGGCCGGCGGGAGAGCTTGTACCGCACAGGGAAGGCCACCCCCAAGTAGCGCTCGATGCTGATGCCCGCCAGGAGCCACGTGCTGCAGTAGATGCTGCTGTAGAAGCCGAAACCCGTGAGGGCGCAGACGATCTCAGGCAGGTACCAGCGGAAGTTGGACGCAGCCTCTATCATCTTGAAGGGCAGCAGCAGCAGCAACAGGAGGTCGGCCAGCGTCAGGCTGAGCAGGAGGATGTGCACGGGTGCCGGGTGGGGCTGCCGGACCCGCCCCAGGAAGGCCCGCATGGCCACGAGGTTGGCAGGGAGACCAGTGAGGAAGATGATAATGTAGGCCACGAGGATCACGTAGTTGTGTGTCATTCTGGTAGAGGATGGAAAAGCACAGGTCACAGCCCGCTCACAGCCCCAGACCCTTCTCCTGCGGTCCAGGAGGTGGACATCTCCCCTGTGCTCTCCCTTGCCGGCCAGAGCTTTCTACTGCCACTACTGCTAGCTCACACCACCTGCCAGACCTTCCCAGAACAATTATTGACTTTGCCTTGGGCGGGATATTAAGCAGTTGTTATTACGTTTGCTATCCTGGGAGACCAACACTTGGCTTCCAAGAGAATTCCCCTCCACCTCCTGCAGCTTTTCTCCTAGCCCTGCACATCCAGGAAGCGACTGTTATCAGTTTCCAACTTGACTGAAGGCCTTTTTCCAGTCAGAGACCTGTGGGAGAGGTAGGCATTACAGCCAAGAGAGAGCTGGAAGGTGTGTCTCAGCAGAAGGAAGTTTCCAGAACCTAGGCATTGGAAGTTTCCAGAACCTAGGCACCTGGGCACCTCTCCTCCCACCTCCTCCCACCCAGTCCATCTCCCTACACCCTTGTCCTGCAACTCTGAGACTCTATTGAAAAGGGGAAGCTGAGGCCGCATAGACAAGGGGCAGCGTGGCAGGAAGGGTGAGCCAGCAATATGCTTTGGGGCTCGTCCCCCAAAGACATTAGAGACACATCCAGAAAAGCCCATGGGCTGTAACTGGCCCCTGAGCCTGGTGTTTTGACTATAAATGGAACTCCTCTTCTTAACAGGGGGACTCAGTTTGCTGCCTACGCATAGTCTCGCCCCCTCCATCCTCCCTCCAGGCTTGATGCCCTGGTCTGTGGTTCCTGGCCCCACACTCTAGCTCCCGTCTCTGGAGGGTCCTCACATTTCAGTTTCTGATAGACTTCCTCCAGCCCCCATCCCCAAAAACACCTTCCCCTCCAATTCCGAGCCTGGCTCATCCCAGAGCACCAGCACCGGGCCAGCGGCTTGCCTTGCCTCAGTCTCCGACAGATGGCTTCTTGGGGTTAGTCCTGTAGGAAAGTCCGGACGCTCTTGGGAAGGCGTTATAGAGCTTTAGCTACTGCTGCGACCCATTTCACACAGGAAAAAAACGTAAAGGACCTGGCTGGTGGGAAGCTTTTTATACCAGCCCAGGTCACATGACCAGAGAGGAAGGTCAGTAATTGAGCACAGCTTCCTCTCAAACCCCAAGTAGAGGGTCCCTGCATCTCTCTCCTCTCCCTGGAGATACCTGCTCTGACTTCCTTAACACTGATTTTTCTGTCCCTACTTCCTGATTTTTTTTCTTTAACCCCAAGCTGTCTGTCTGTTTCTTTCTTTTCTTTATTTTTTTTTCTTCTACGTCCCGAATCAGATTCTCATCTCTTTTCTAGGCAAATTCTTCTGCCAATGCCTAGAATGCATATTTCCTTCTGAGAAAAGAGGTTGCCTGCTTCCTTTTATTCTTCCGTCTTTTACTCTTTCTTTTCTTTTTTTTTTTTTTCTTGTGGTACTGGGTATTGAACCCAGGGACATTCTACCTCTGGGCTACACCTCCAGCTCTATTTTATTGCTTATTTTGAAACGGGGTCTCACTAGGTTGCTGAGGTCCTCACTAAGTAGCTGAGGCTGGCTGTGAACCTGTGATCCTCCTGTCTCAGCCTCCCAAGTACTGGGATTATAGGCGTGCACCACCACACCTGGCTCCATCTTCTACTTTCTGTGTGATCTCCTGCCCTCTGCCCCAACAATTTTCTTGTGCCCTCTCAGTTGAAACAGATTGGCTGTCTTTTGATGATGGAAAGAGTGCGGAATTTAGAATCCTGCAGTTGTGGGCTCAGATCCAACTCCCTTCAATGGGACTTTAGGGCAGATCAGTATTCTGAACTTTGGTTTCCTTTTCCGTCAAGTGAGCATGGAAAATCACAAGATTTCTGTGGAGACTCAATGACATTGCAGATATAAAGCACACGGGCCAGGGCTCAGCATTTGGTAGATGTCCCTAAGCGCTTCCTTCTCTCAAGCCCAAAGGGCAGCTTCATAGACAGTGAGCCACTTGGTAAAATACCCAGAGGCTCAGGGCACACATGTACCATCTTATTTGGGAAAGTGTTAGGAGTCCAGGAGGCCCAAGTTCAGGTTCCTGAGTGGTTCTCCAGAGGGCAGTGGTGCGCACCTCCATTCCTTCCCCCGGTAATCCCCTTTCCTTGGGGCTGGGCCACCCTTGTCTTTCTCTCTTCCCTTTACTGACCTGTGTAGCTCTAGGTGAGAAGCTCCTCAAAGTCCTTTTGAAATACACACGTGAAGAAATATGGATAAGCTGGGCATGGTGGTGCACAACTGTAACCCCAGTACTTGGGAGGCTAAGACAGAAGGATCGCAGGTTTGAGGCCAGCATCAGCAACTTAGTGAGACCCTCAGCAACTTAGTAAGAGCCTCAGCAACTTAGTGAGACCCTGTTTCAAAATAAAAAATAAAAAAGGGCTGGGGGTGTAGCTCGGAGGTAGAATGCCCCTGGGTTCAATCCCCAGTACCAAAAAGAAAAGAAAAATAAAGGATAGTCAGAATATTTTTCCCTCCCTCCCTCCCTCCCTCCCTCCCTCCCTCTCTCCCTCCCTTTCTTCCTTCCTTCCTTCCTTCTCTCTCTTTCCTCTTCTTCCTTTCTTTCTTTCTTTCTTTCTTTCTTTCTTTCTTTCTTTCTTTCTTCTTTCTTTCTTTCTTTCTTTCTTTCTTTCTTTCCTTCTCTCTCTCTCTCTCTCTCTCTCTCTCTCTCTCTCTTTTCTTTCTTTCTTCTTTCTCTTTCTTTCTGCTGGGGATGGAACACAGGACCTCACACATGCTATGTAAATGCTCTACCATTGGGCTGCAACCCCAGCCTCCATGTTTTCCTCTTGACTTAGGGGATGGGTCTCTGTTTTGCCATCTGAGACCTGACCTCTGCTCACAGAATCTCCACTTTCCCTGGGACATACCTGTTCCTTATTGATTGCTCATTCACTCATTATTTTTGTGGCCCAGGCCCCAGAGTCCAGATATCCTTTTTTTCCCCCTAGCTAGACCGAGCACTTTTTAGTTTTTATTTTGAATCAGGATCTTCCTAAGTTGCTGAGGCTAGACTCTTACCTACAATCCTCCTGTCTCTGCCTCCCAAATACTGGGATTACAGGTGTGCGCCACCACAGCTGACACAGATATCTTGGTGTTTATTAGATTTTTGTTCTCTTCAGCTCTGCTCCCCTCTAGAATAAAGGCGTTCCATCTCTTTATTTATTTCCTTCTCTCTGCACACACAGGCACTCTCTAGATGAACAAGGGAGCTAAGGAAGAGACCATTCCCTATTGCTTGCTACTAAATTTATTTGTGTCATTTTGCTTCTATGATTTTCTATAAATATTCATGAGGATCTGAGTTTAATTGCAAAGCTTGCCGGGAAGCCTGTGTGGAGGAGCAGGGCTGCCTCTTGGTCTCTGCCTGTTTTTCTCCCTCTACTCAGCCTGCTTCTGTCACATCAGTGTGTCATCTACGTGGAAGACACCCGTCGTCCGTGTTCACAGCAGTTTCGAAGGCAACATAACAAAGGAAACTTTTGAACTCATGATTCATGGTGCCTGCCTACCTTACAGGAAGAGGAAATGCAATCTCTTAGGCTGAATTCAGAGGGCTGGTTTTCACAAAAACCATGCCTTTCATAATTTCTTCCAAGTTCAGTTTTTCTCTCAGCATCACTGTAAGCTGACTTGTTAGTTATCACTGAAGTTGGACCTAGGATTGAACGTTCTGAATCACCACGCACTTCCTTGTCTCTCAGTCGCCCCTCTGTTTAATCTGGCTTCTGGTCCTATTTTTCCGTCGGCCCTTCTCTTCCTTTTGTTAGTAATGATTGTCATGTGACTAAATCCAGTAGACATTTTTTCTTTTTTTTTTTTGCGGTACTGGGGATGGAACCCAGGGGTGTTCTACCTCTGAACTACACCCCCGGCCCTATTTTTTATACTTTATTTTGAAACCGGGTCTCACGAACTTGCGGAGGGCTTCACTAAGTAGCTGAGGCTGGCCGCGAACCGGGATCCTCCGGTCTCCGCCTCCCAAGTACTAGGATTACAAGTGTGTGCCACCACGCCCGGCTGACATTCTTTCTTATTGGATTAGTATTCAATGTAATTTCCGTACCCTTCTTCTTCTTTTTTTCTATTTACTGGGGATTGAACCCAGACGCATTCTACCTCCAAGCTACACCCCGGCCCAATTTTATGTCTTATTTGGAAACAGGGTCTCACTAGGTTGCTGAGAGCCTTGCGAAGTTGCGGAGGCTGTCTTTGAACAATCCTCCTGTCTCAGCCTCCCAAGTACTGAGATTACAAGCATGAATCACCACACCCAGCTCCACATCCTTCTAGAAACATCCTCTTTCCATGGATTCTGATACATTATGCCCTTCTGGTTTCCTTCCCTTTCCTTTGATCACTTCTTAATTTTCTTCTCTGACTCACCCCACCCTGAATGTTGGGGCTCCTTAAAGCTCGGATCTAGTTTCTTTGCTGTTCTTTTTTTTTGCGGTACCGGGGATTGAACCCAGGGGCGTTCTACCTCCGCGCTACACCCCCGGTCCTATTTTTTATACTTTATTTTGAAACCGGGTCTCACGAAGTTGCAGAGGGCCTCACTAAGTAGAGAGAGAGACAGGGGGAGAGAGAGAGAGAGAGAGAGAGAGAGAGCTGAGGCTGGCCGCGAACCCGGATCCTCTGGTCTCCGCCTCCCAAAGTACTGGGATTACAAGCGTGCACCACCACGCCCAGCTTAATTTAATTACCTCTTTAAAGGCCCAATATCACACTACAGTTATGTTCTGAGATATTTGGGATTAGAGCTTGAACATATGAATTTTGGTAATACCTGCTTTTAAAAACAATTAATTAATTAAGTACTTTTTGAAACAGGGTCTGGATAAGTTGCTAAGGTTCTTGCTAAGTTGCTGAGGCTGGCCTTGAACCTGTGATCCTCCTGTCTTAGCCTCCCAAGTACTGTGATTACAGGCATGTGCCACTGTGCCCAACTCCTAACACTTGCTTTTGAATCTCTGTCCTGGGCATCTGTGAACTTCGCATACACATGTCCAACTGCATGGTAGACTTACCATTTGAACATGTGACAGGATTTCCAAACTCCATGTATCCAGAGCTGACCTTAGAGCTTTCCCAATAAACTCAGCCTTCTCCCAGCATTTCTGACTTGGGACGTAGTATGCCTTCCCATCCCATCCCCTGAGCCATAATCTCAGAGTTAATCTGAAAGTCAATCTTAATGCTTTCATCTTCCTTAGCCTCAGAATACAGCCCAAAGTATTTCCCAAAGGCCTATGCAATCCCTTCCTTCCTTCCTTCCTTCCTTCCTTCCTTCCTTCCTTCCTTCCTTCTTTCCTTCCCCTTCCCTTTCTTTCTTTCTTTCTTTCTTTCTTTCTTTCTTCCTTCCTTCCTTCCTTCTTTCTTTCTTTCTCTTTCTTTCTTTCTTTCTTTCTTTCTTTCTTTCTTTCTTTCTTTTCTTTCTTTCTTTCTTTCTTCTTCTTTCTCTCTTTCTTTCTCTTTCTTTCTTTCTTTCTTTCTTTCTTTCTTTCTCTCTCTCTCTCTCTCCTTCCTTCCTCCCTCCCTTCCTTCCTTCCTTCCCTTCTTCCTTCTCTTTCTTTCTTCCTTCCCCTTCCCTTCCTTTCTTCCTTTCTTCCTTCCTTCCTTCCTTCCTTCCTTCCTTCCTTCCTTCCTTTCTTTCTTTCTTTCTCTCTCTCTCTCTCTCTCTCTCTCTTTCTCTCTTTCTCTTTCTCTCCTTCCTTCCTTCCTTCCTTCCTTCCTTCCTTCCTTCCTTCCCTCCCTCCCTCCCTCCCTCCCTCTCTCCCTCCCTCCCTCCTTCCTTCCTTCCTTTCTTTGGTGCTGGGGATTGAACTCTGGGGCACTCTACCTCTGAGCTACACCCCCAGCCCTTTTTTACTTTGAATGGGATCGTGCTAAGTTACCATGCGCTGGCCTTGAACCTGCAGTCCTCCTGTCTCAGCCTCCAAAGCACCGGGATTACAGGTGTGGCCACCACACATGGTTTGCATGCACGCATTTGATCATGTCATCCCAGTGCCAGCTACCATCACCTGCTACCAGGATTTTGGCTGGGGCCATAACTAGCTTCCTCACAACCACCCACTCCCCTGACAGTCAATTCTCCATACTATAGTGAATGGGGTCTTTTTAAGAATGTCAGTCCAATTATACCACTCTCTTGCTAAAACCCTTCCAGAGGTTTCCCATTGCTTTTAGGATGACTATCAAAACCCCTAACAAGGCCTATAAGGCTTGCCTGGCATGCCCCTTGCCACCATGCAGCCTTAGCTCAGACCACTACTCTTGCTGCTTGCTGTCTAAGCAAGACCATGTGTCACTTCTGTGAATGTGCCACAGGGCCTTGAAACAGGTCTCTGACTGAAATGTTCTTTATTTCTCATTACTCACTCCAACCTTTCCAGTTAATGCCTAGTCTTTCAGATATCTACTTACCTCATCAAGAAAGCCCTCCTTAACCTCCTAAATTTAGTCAGGTTCCCCAGTTCCCCTCTTATATGTACCCCTCTTATAGTATCTTTTCTATTGTCGAATAGTATTCTGTTTTATGAATATTTCACATTTTATTTATCCATTCACCTCGTGATGGATGTTTGGTTTTTTTCCTCCCAGTTTTTGGCTAGACTAGTATGAATAAAGCTGCCATGACCATTTTTGTTTAGGTCTTTATGTGAATATTTTCAGTTCTCTTGGACAAATACCTAGGAGTGCATTGGCTGGGTTGGATAGTATACCATTTTGTAACTTTTTTTTTTTTTTGCGGTACCAGGGATTGAACACAGGGGCGATTCTACCTCCGCGCTACGCCCCCGGCCCTATTTTTTTCTTATATTTTATTTTGAAACCGGGTCTCACGAAGTTGTGGAGGGCCTCACTAAGTACAGAGAGAGAGAGAGAGAGAGACAGGGGGAGAGAGAGAGAGAGAGAGCGCATGTGCGAGCTGAGGCTGGCCGCGAACCCGGATCCTCCGGTCTCCGCCTCCCAAAGTACTGGGATTACAAGCGTGCGCCACCACGCCCGGCCCATTTTGTAACTTTTTAAGAAACTGTCAGTTTTCCAAAGTGGCAGTTCCCTTTTGCCTTCCTACCACATCAGTGTATGGGCTTTCTGGTTGCTCCGTATCCATTCACATTACTGAGTTCTGGGAATTCTTCCTTACATTCTGGATATTACTCATTTGTCCTTTGGCTATCTGCTTTTCCATATAAATATTAAAATCAATTTCTATGGAAAGCCTGTTGGAATTTTTATTGGGATCACGTTGAATCCGTAGATCAATTTGGGACCATTGACAGTGGAGCAACATGGAACCTTCTAATCTATGATCATGTCACATCTCTACTTATTTAGGTCTTTAATTTCTCTCAGTAATGCTTTATAGTATTTAGTATAGAACTTTTGTTGTATTTTCTTAAGTTAATTTTGAAGTATTTTGGAAGCCATTGGAAATTTAATTGTTTTTTAAATTTATTTTCCCACTGTTTGTTGCTCTCCTAACATTATACTATTTCTTCTTAGTACATATCTCAATTTATTCTAGTACAGTTTTCTTTTTATACTGGGGGTTGAACCCAGAGGCTTTCTACCTCTGAGTGACATCCCCAGCCCTATTTTATTTTTTATTTTGAGACAGGGTCTCGTTAAGTTGCTGAGGGTCTTGCTAAATTGCTGAGGTTGGCCATGAACCTGTGATCCTCCTGTCTCAGCCTCTCAAGTACTGGGATTATAGGTGTGTACCACCACACCTGGCATTGTAATACATTTATTAGTGTAAGGATTTGCATTAGATGGACGTGAAGTCCATCTCCCCTCATGATGTTGTCCACTAAGGCAGGGAAAGTGGCCATTTTGCTCTCCATTGCAGCCCTGGGCCAGGTCTGGGGCCTGGCTCATATTGGGCCCTCAATAACCATTTCTTTTATGGATAAATGGAAAAATTAGTTGGAGAGAAGTCTGTTTTCAAAAGCTCTGAGATATTTGTCCTCAGATACCTCCTTCCTCTTCTTTAGGAGCTGATAAGAAATCCCAGCCAATAACCACAGAAGAACTCTTGTGAATTAGACACTCCGGGAAGAAGCCGTAGGGACGTTTCCTCATGGACAGTATTGGTCAGTATATAGCTCCTCATGGTTAGAATATAATTCAGGTGAATGTATTGTTATTATATAAATTCTCTTTGGCAAATATTGGGAAGGTAAAGATATATAATATTATATAATGAAGGGGAATGAAGAATTTCTTTTTTTTTTTTTTTGGCGGTACCGGGGATTGAACCCAAGGGCGTTCTACCTCTGCGCTACGCCCCCGGCCCTATTTTTTATACTTTATTTTGAGACCGGGTCTCACGAAGTTGCGGAGGGCCTCACTAAGTAGAGAGAGAGAGAGAGAGAGAGAGAGCTGAGGCTGGCCGCGAACCCGGATCCTCCGGTCTCCGCCTCCCAAAGTACTGGGATTACAAGCGTGCGCCACCACGCCCGGCACGGAATGAAGAATTTCATCAGTAGTGGAACTAACAGTAAGTAAAGATCTATTGCTTCATCCCTTCATTCATTCATTCATTCATTCACTCATTCAACGAATCTGTATCTACCTGCTAGGATGTGCTGGGACCTGTGCCAAGTCCTGGAGACATCATGGTCAAAACACACAGAACTGGGTTTGCACTTAGAGGGTACGTTCCAGCGGAAGAAGATAGTAAGCAAGGAAATAGAAACAAAGGAACAATTACTCAGTGGAGGAATGAAGCGGGGCGCTATGCAGGGAGCGGTGGGGTCGGAGGAGCCATCTCTGAGGTTACCATTGAGCCGAATTCTGACAGGGACTGTATGAAACTCTGACAGGATCGTGGTCAAGTACCACCCCCCACACACACACACAGAAAGGGCTGGGGGGCAGAATGCCCCTGGATTCCATCCCCAGTAACACACACACACACACACACACACACACACACACACACACACACGGAAATAGAGGAGGGTTTCAGACAGAAGAGGAGAAGGCGACGTGATCATGGAGGCAGAGATGGCGCGATGGGGCTACGAGCTGAGGAATGTCAGCAGCCACCAGAAATTGGAACAGGCAAGGAATGGCTTTTCCTCTAGAGCCTCCAGAAGATGTGTTGAACCCGCTGACACCTCATGTTCCATCCCAGCTGAACCCATGACTGGAATCGCCCCAAAACGTGACAGAAAGGGAACTCCCACAAGGGACTTTCCTAAACTGTCTTGACCTGGGACCAGTTCAGAGTTCAAAGAAAGAAGACTAAATATGGGCATGATACATCCAAAGCATTGATTGGGGGAACGAACAGAGGGGGCGGCACCGTTCTTGTGATGGACAGAGAAAGGAGAGGAGGTTCTACCAAAGTGTGTCCGCCACGAGGGAATTGGGGTGTGTAGTTTATAGGAAAGTTTAAGGAATCTGGCTCAGGGACGAGACCATTTTCTTTTAGTGTTTTGGGGAACATCCCCGGTACCTTTATTGGTGCCTGGGAATGTTCGACTCTCGGGTTCGGGTTCAATCCTGCAGGGAAAGCCTGCTATTGCCCGGTGACAGGGTGACCAAAGTGGTCTGTGTTGCTGGGGCAGGACTAAGAAGAAAAAAAATGTAGATGGGAGACTCTACCTTTGTGTGTGTGTGTGTGTGTGTGTGTGTGTGTGTGTGTGTGTGACTGGGGATTGAACCCAGGAACATTCTACCTCCAAGCCACATGCCCAGCCCCATTTTATTTTTTAATTTGAAATAGAGTCTCGCTAAATTACTGAGCACCATGCCCAGCTTGACCCTACACATTCGTTCGCTATTGTTACCACTGGGGATTGAGCCCAGGGGCATTCTACCTCTGAGCTACACACCTAGCCCTATTTTGTATTTCTTATTTTGAAACAGGGTCTTGATGGGTTGCTGGGGGCCTCGCTAAGTTGCTGAGTCTGGCCTCAAACCTGCGATCCTCCTGTCTCAGCCTCCTGAGTACTGGGATTACAGGCTTATACCACCATGCATGGCGGTGACCCTACATCTGCCAGCCCAGTGGTACTGGTTTTGGATTTCTGGTCTCCAGAACTGTGAGATAATAAATTTCTGTCATTTTTAAGTCATCCAGTTTGTGGCAATTTGTTACAGCAGACATAGGAAACCAATGTACCAGCTCACACCTGTCACCAGTTCTGTGACACTGTGTGTCAGGTACCATCTTAGAGATTTTACTAAGATGAACTTGGTTAACTGTTTGAATATTCTGTGAGATTGGCACACTCATCACAGATGAGGAAACTGAGGTTTAGAGAGGTGTAGTAATTTCCCTTACAGATGTGTGAAGTCACACATCTGGTAAAGGGAGGACTGAATTCTAAACTTGGATGTAGAGAGCTGGTGGGAGAGCCTAGGGTCCTCACACTGCACCGTGCTCCCTGCTGTTCTATGAGGGTCCAGGCTAGCAGCCCCCAGGCCTAAGAGAGGAGGACACTAGGGACTGGGCAAAGGCGTGAGACTGTGTCAGCTGCTTCTCCCAGGGAAGCAAGAATGTCTGTGTGCAGCTGGTCATGGTGGAGCGCACCTGTTACTCCAGTACTTGCGAGGCTTAAACAGGTTCCAGGACAGCCTCAGCAACTTAGCACCTGGGTTCAATCCCCAGTACCAAAAAAAAAAAAAAAAGGAAAAGAAACAAAGAAAGAATATCTGTGTGGTCGCCAGTGGCCCCCCACTTTCCCTGGAAGCACAAAGGCATGACCTTCAACCCTCATCTCCCAGGATCCAGGTGACGGGCAGCCTTTCACCTCCACCGCCAGATCTCAGATTTTGTGATCTTGCCTTCCTTCCTCCTTCTTTCCCTCCCTGTCACTAAACATTTTGGAACACAGGGAGTAGAGAGGAGACAATATTTACTCTTTCTCTATACCCAGTTTACTGTGTCATTTAGCTTTTATGGTTTCGGTGAATGTTTATAAGGATCTGGACTTGATTGTGAAATAGACAAAGAGACTGGAAGGAGGGTGCACCTCTATTCCTGGACTCCTGGAGAGGCTGTCTGGCTTCTTCCTTCCTCCTTTGTCCCTTTCTCCACCTCCCATCTGTGCAGAGTTGACCTTCAGACCAGAAACAGGACTGAAAAGCTCTACCCCCAATACACCCGGCTTCCAGGCCAGTCCACCAGGTAGTGTCCCACGGGCTCACGCCATGCTTGCAAGAGGGCAGGAGGCAGCTGGGTGTTTTCCGGGGCTACCTTTCAGTGTCGATTTGGACAAAGGAGGACAGTTGGGAGAGTTTCTGGATGTGGTACAGAGTTCCTGAATAGAGCCACACGTGCTTGCTGTCAGGTGCTGGCTGAGCTTGCAAAAGGTGAGTCAAATAGTGGGAAAAACTGGTCTCTCTATTTTCCTTTTTTGTTTAGTTTTGTTTTGATACTGGGGATTGAACCCAGGGGCGTTCTACCTCCAAACTACACCCCCAGCCCTTTTTATTTTTTATTTTGAAACGGTCTCGCCAAGTTGCTAAGGATCTTATTAAGTTGCAGAGGCTGGCCTCGAATCTGTGATCCTCCTGTCTCAGCTTCCCAAGTACTGGGATTATAGGTGTGCACCACCACACCCTACTTTTCTTTTCCTAAGCCAACTTTCCCTATTTTCCTCTCATTGGCTGCTCTGCCACAAATGTGACTCATCTTCCCCCAGGACCAGGACTTATGACATCACTGGATTGACCAGTGTTTCTTAATCTTAGGAAAGGTTTGCAGAATCTTAGGAGACTTCAGTTAGACCTCTGATTCTGGTTTTCCTAACACAAACCACAAAGTAGAGTTTATGTTTATCAAAAGCAGGAATTGGTTAAAAATAGATTGAGAAACACTTATGCAGTTGACACAACCCTATAGGATGGGCTCTCAGACAAGTTTCGATGAACTAAGTTCTCTTTGTGTTGAGTCATCCTCCCTGGTCCTCTCGGCCAATGGAGGAATTCAGATCAGACTGTTATCAGTGGGGTGGGCGTGTGCAGGTGGAGGTTGGTTTTGGAGGGGTTTGGGGGAGTTCTCATTTTCCCCCCTTGGACCTTTGCAATGCCATGATCCAAAGCCACCTTGAGTTAGCACCTTGAAGCCCATCTTTAGAAAATTTTGTTATATATAAGCTAAAAGCCTCATATCTGAGGGTTGTTAGATGTGCCGACAAACCCAAACATCAGAGGCTACAACGGAGACAGGTTTACTTTTCTCATGTAGAATGAAGGACATTGGGAGCCCCAGGTTAGTGTGGAGGTTCAGAACTGACACCCACAACCCGGGCTCCCTCTAGACATCCCTAGATTTTGGCTTTTGCTCACAGTCATAAGAAGCATCTACATCCTGAACAGATAAACAGGGCAGGGAGCGCAGAGTAGGCAAGAGACACGACACAGGAGAGCTGGACCCAGCCCTTTCCTGAGTCAAGAAAATTAGAGCTTTTCTAGAAGCCCCACTCGGCAGACTTCTGTCCACCTCACTGGCTGGCGCTGTCTCCTGACAACTCCTGGCTGAAAGAGAGTCTGGAAAAGTGGGTACTATCGGGCACTTTCCCAGCTTTACAAAATTGGGGTTCAGTTAGTATGGAAAAGGGGGAGAGGACCAAAACTATACAAATTTTGAATAGCAAATAAGGGAAGAAAAAGTATTTTGAAGACTAAAATAGCTATGGTAGCCATAAGACGGTGTGAGATCTTAGGGAGAGTTTTTGTAAATTGTTGTTATTAATGTATAACACGCTTATAAGAAAGTATGCTGATCTCAGCAACATATCGGGTAAAGGTTACCACATCTATAGTACATGGAGTAACCGTCGTCCGGGCCAAGATAGAGCCCATTCTTAGCTCCCGGAGGTCTCTTCAAGCCCGTCAGTCAGCAGACCACCCACCCCCAAGATAACCACTCTTCCAACTTTTATCACACAGACAGGCATATTAACCATCATAAATGTTTGAGTGAAACAAATAATGAGTGGAGGGGGGAAAAGGGAAGAAAAGAATAAGACCAAATTCATGTCACTCTGTGATAATGTTGTTTTCCTTTGCCCTTACATATTCTAATTCCCCATGAATACTCTCCTTTTAAAATGTCATAGAAAGCCGGAAGTGGTGGCACACACCTGTAATCCCAGTACTTGGGAGGCCGAGACAGGAGGATCGCAGGTTCAAGGCCAGCCTCAGCAACTTAGTGAGATCCTGTTGCAAAATAAAAAAATTTAAAAAAGGCCGGGCGTGGTGGCGCACGCTTGTAATCCCAGTACTTTGGGAGGCGGAGATTGGAGGATCTGGTTTCGCGGCCAGCCTCAGCTCTCTCGCTCTCTCTCTCCCTGTCTCTCTCTCTCTCTGTCTCTCTCTCTCTCCTTAGTGAGGCCCTCCGCAACTTTCTGAGACCCGGTTTCAAAATAAAGTATAAAAAATAGAGCCGGGGGCATAGCACGGAGGTAGAACGCCCCTGCGTTCAATCCCCGGTACCGCAAAAAAAAAAAAAAATTTAAAAAAAGTGCTGGGGGTGCAGTTTAGAGGTAGAATGCTCCTGGGCTCAATCTCCAGTACCACAAAAATTTTTAAAAAATGTCATTGAAAACTGAAAGTGGAAATTTTGGCTTGCTATAATGTTAAATGCTGAAACTTCTGCTAACAGTGACTGGACCAACACCAGGTCCCAGTGCTGTGAATGACGAGAACTCTATTTTCCGTCTTGACATACGCAGTGCGGGGCAGCTCACGACTGTCTTTGGCAGCCCCAGGCAGGTTTCCGAGACCCTTCCTCCTTCCAGCTCTCTGCTGTATAAATCCTAGAGTGGCCCTTGTCCCCGCAGGAAGTCCAGTATGGAAGCTGGAGCTTCAGCCATCACAGCCGTGTTCCTGGCAGCAGAACAGAGGAAGAAAAGAAAAAGTACTCGCCCCTTCTCAATTTAAGAGGTTTCTCAGAAGTTCCACTTCTGCTAATAGCTCATTGGCTAGAATATAGTCCAAAGGTTACACTTCACTGCATAGAAGGTTGGGTGCAATGTGCTGTTAAAAATCATTTTTTTGATGCTGTTCTCTTCCAAATAACACTTCTGCATCTTTTGCAGTTAAGCCTCCCTCCCCTACCTCTACTGCTTTTGCATTGGATCAGAAAAAGTCCTACTGCAGCCAGGCGTGGTGGCGCACGCTTGTAATCCCAGTACTTTGGGAGGCGGAGACCGGAGGATCTGGGTTCGCGGCCAGCCTCAGCTCTCTCTCTCTCTCTCTCTCTCTCTCTACTTAGTGAGGCCCTCCGCAACTTCGTGAGACCCGGTCTCAAAATAAAGTATGAAAAATAGGGCCGGGGGTGTAGCGCGGAGGTAGAACGCCCCTGCGTTCAATCCCCGGTACCGCAAAAAAAAAAAAAAGAAAAAAGAAAAAATCCTACTGCACACCTGAGGAAAACACGTCCTGGCTTATACCATTCAACCCTGGCTTCTCGGGGGAAGCTCAGCAGATGGGCAAGGATGTGCCACACAGCGCAGCCCAACCAGCCACACTGTCATCTGGTTCTGTAGGGCCTGCACCACTCCCCTCCCAGCTTGGACGAACACCATTCCAGCCAAGTTCCAAGAGCAACAGTCAGTTTTGTCTGAGAGACACAAAATTAGATGTGAGCATTTAGCTATAATTAGGCAAAATTTAGATTATTTTTATCTGTATTTTCTGTGCCACATTTATTTTCCAGTGTAAGAACTTAATTGAGCTGCGCGTGGTGGCACATGCCTATAATCCCAGTACTTGGGAGGCTGAGACAGGAGGACCACAGGTTTCAGGGCAGCCTCAGCAAGTAGTGAGACTCTCATCAACCTAGCGAGACCCTATTTCAAAATAAAAATAAAATAGGGCTGGAGGTGTGGCTTGGAGGTAGAATGCCCCTGGGTTCAATCCCCAGTACCTCAAAAAAAAAAAAAGAACTTAATCAAGCTGGGCATGGTGGCACATGCCTATAATCTCAGGACTTGGGAGGCTGAGATAGGAGTATCACAGGTTTGAGGCCAGCCTCAGCAACTTAGTGAGACCCTTTTTCAAAAAAAAAAAAAAGAAGGGGGAGACTGGGGGTGTAGCTCTGAGGTAGAATGCCCCTGGGTTCCATCCCTAGTAAAACAAAACAAAGATAACCAAAAACCTCAATGCACCACAGCACTGTGGGACAGGAACCCGGAACCTGGCTGATAAAGCAGCAGGCCCCGCGTGGTGGGGGTGGGGTGCAGACCTGCTATGACCAGGAAAGCCACGCTGCTGTGTCCCTCGGTGCTGGTCCAGTCAAGAGCCACGGGTCACAAACGCTGCTGCTGTGGAAGCAGAAGCAAGACCAAGCAGGGGTAGGGCTCTGGCACAGAGCGTCAGAAATGCGCCAGGGCAGCCGGGCGTGGTGTTGCACGCTTGTAATCCCAGTACTTGGGAGGCGGAGACCAGAGGGTCCGGGTTCGCGGCCAGCCTCAGCTACTTAGTGAGGCCCTCTGCAACTTAGTGAGACCCTGTTTCAAAATAAAGAATAAAAAATAGGGCTGGGGGTATAGCGCGGAGGTAGAATGCCCCTGGGTTCAATCCCCCGTACCGCAAAAAAAAAAAAAAAAGAAAGAAAGAAATGGGCCAGGGCCTCAGGGTGCCTTGAAAAGGGTGTGTAGAGACAGGAAATGTAAAGACAAAGTAGAAAAGCAGAAGTAACTCCATTTTCTTCTCTGCTGAAAATAGTTAAAAAGATGAAGTCCACTCAAGGAAGAGAAAAATTTGTAAAGCAACAGTTTATTCTGCCAAAATGAGAGGTTTTGAACTTTACTGAACTTTCACCCAGGGATCATATTAACTGCGTAATGTTTGGTTTCTGTTACTATAGCTTCTGCTGATAAGTAAACCCCCTTCCACTTAGAGTTTAGTTGGGAATGGCTGATTGGTTATAAATTCGTGATGTATGTAACCCTTTATGTAACCACGACATAAGCTGTATGTGCTATTTTTAAATCAATATTTAAGTCACAAATGCTGTATTGCCTTTAAAAACCCTGCTCACCTCGACTCCAGTGCCCAGTTGTTGGAGTCTGGTTAAGACCCACTCTGGACCGCTGGCCGCCAGCTTAAAAGAATAAACAGCTTCAATTTGATCTTTCCTCCTGGTCTCCCTTGAGCTCTGCGATTTCTCGCTAACCTGGGGTATTACAGGTGGGACAGGCAGGACTGGCCACTTCCAGCTAAGGATGCAGATGAGGCTGCTGGACTCATCCGAGAGGAAGAGAAATGTGAAATTGAAGGCTGAGAATGTTCTGTCTGTCTGAGAAACAAAAGAGTAAGTCACCTCTCTGATCGTATGGGCCTTCTCCCCAGGTTTAACCTCCGGAGCATCTAGCACTTGCTTCTTTGAAACACCCTTTGAGCCTCCTTTCTCACCCCTAATTGGAGGGTCAGTGGAGTTCCTTGAGCAGGGTGGATTCCACCTGTCTGATTTCCTATCCAGTGTCTCTCTGACACCTGCTATGACTCCCTACTTCCCCCAGTTCCTTTTCTGGTCACCTCTTCTTTCCATTTCTACCCTTCCTGGACCAGAAGAGTTCCCACAGGATTTTGAAGCTTCAGAAGTGCCCCCTAGGCCGGGCGTGGTGGCGCACGCTTGTAATCCCAGTACTTGGGAGGCGGAGACTAGAGGATCCGGGTTCGCGGCCAGCCTCAGCTACTTAGTGAGACCCTCCGCAACTTCATGAGACCCGGTTTCAAAATAAAGAATACAAAATAGGGCTGGGGGTGTAGCTCAGAGGTAGAATGCCCCTGGGTTCAATCCCCGGTACCGCAAAAAAGAAAAAAAAAAAAAAAGAAGTGCCCCTAGCCACATGAAGATGAAGCGATGGCAAATGGGTCTTGCTGTTGCCCAAGCACAATCCTGTCTCTTTCTCAGAGACCTCCTGGGCTCTTCTGAGAAGGACGAATGTCCTTTGGCAGTATAGGATTGCCACGTGCAGAGAGAGTGTCTCCTGTCCTGAGGTCACAGCCCAGGTCTCTGGTCTGGCCCGCTGGCTCTGAGCTGCTTAGTGGCCACATGCCTGCAGAGTAGCCGAGGGCCGGGGTCGCCCTGCTTGAGCCACAGAAACAGAGAGGGCAGGGCCGAGTTCCCTAAGCATGGGAGGAGGGAGTTCCATGCCAGGACGGTGGCACTGGTGTGCTGTGCCGTTCCCAGTGTGCACGTGACCTGCTCCCTGCAGACGGCGTGCGGGAGCATTCATAATGACAGTTGTATACACTTGTTGCTTTGTTCACTTAAACACACAGAGCCTGGTCCTTTTGATATGATCAGGAAGCACAGACTTGCGTTGCTTGCCCCTGGTTGCTGCACACCAGTGGGTCTCAACCATCTTTAGGGACCGCTGACCCCGAGGCGAGCTGGTCAGAAGCCTGTCGCTGGCCTGGGTAGGGATGGACCCAGCTCCAGTATGGTGCTGCCTTGGCCTGTACTGTCTGGGCATGAGTCTACATTCATGCCCACACCCCACTCTTCTTCACCTCTGCTACTGGTCAGATTGTCCCCAAGAGTGCCACCCTCCACTTAGTTCCCCAGAAGACGCAGCACCTCTCTGCGTCAGGGTGCTCAGGCCATGAAGGGCTTCCACAGTCCACCCAGAGGAAGTTCATCAGGCTTCTGAGAAAGGGACGGGCCTGTCACCTTGACTGCTGGTCTTTCAAAAGGGCAGAGAACCTCCACAGAGAACTTCTCCTTGTCATGGAGAGGTAGAACGATCGGTGAGCTCTTTCTGAGGCGGTCTGACACTCTCCGCTTCTCCCCAGATCTCTGCCCCTGCAGATCTACCCAATCACGCTTGGAAACCTGAGCTACCATCCATCTCTTTTTTTTTTGCGGTACCGGGGATTGAACCCAGGGGCGTTCTACCTCCGCTCTACACCCCCGGCCCTATTTTTTTATGCTTTATTTTGAAACCGGGTCTCACGAGGTTGCGGAGGGCCTCACTAGGGAGAGAGAGAGAGAGAGAGAGAGAGAGAGAGAGCTGAGGCTGGCCGTGAACCTGGATCCTCTGGTCTCTGCCTCCCGAAGTACTGGGATTACAAGCGTGCGCCACCACGCCCGGCTATGCCTTCTTTGGAAGATTCTTTCAGATCATCTCCATGGACTCCCCAGGAAATGAACCCTGCCTTTTGTTCTTTCTCCGCCTCGCTTCCCACCCCCAATCCTGGAGGACATCCGGCTTCGGCTCCTTCCCCAGCATGACCCAGTCAGACACGCTAAAGTCCCTGGTTTCGCATCACATGCTATTTCTTGGGAAGCAGAGCACATTTAATAAAAACGGGGGCTCTTGTCTTTCAAATACAGGGGCTCCAGCCAGCCCAGAAAAGTGGCCTGCGCCAGGCGGCCCCACATCGCCCGTGCTGTCTGGGGAATCTGGCTCCGGCATCCCTCCGCGCATCGCCTTTCCCAGCGGTCTGCACGCGCCTCCTGTGCCACCTCATCTCCCCAGCGCCTTCTATCTGAGCTTTGGGGGCCCAGGACAGCCCTCACCTTCTCAGGTTTCCCCCAGAATTCCTTGGATTAGGCAGTGGGGGGCAAGGGGACAGCCGGATCACACAGATTCATCTTTCCATAAATGAATGGGATAGAGCATCCGGCAAGACAGACTTTGCTGTGGCCTTCATGGAATTCACATTCTAGTTAGGGGCAGGGATGAGAATATACAGCCGTACCTGCACGAATCCAGAAGGCAGTTTATTGTTCTGGCATGTTCCATGAAGGAAATAAAACAGAATGATAGAGCGATGTGGGATGGGGGGGACGTCTTTAACTGGGTGGCAGGAAAATGTTCCCTGGGTGGGTGACATTTGACTGAGGCCGGAAGGAGCTCTCTGTATGACGAGCTGGGGGTGGAGCACTCTTGGTAGACTGGATAGTTTGTGCAAAGACCCCGAGACAGGACAGAGCTGGGTGTGATGGAGAAACTGAAAGGAGGCCGATGTGGCTGGGACAGAAAAGGCATAAGGAAGAGTGACGTGAAATGAGGTCAGAGACGTGACAGGGTGGTGGCGGCTGGTAGGGGGGGCACATTCTGTTGGGCTCCATGTCCAAGGTAAGGATTTGGATTTTATTCTCAGAGTAATAGGAAACATACAGGAAGGCTTTACGTAGAGGGGTGAAATTATCTGATTTAAAGGTTTTGTGGGTTTTCTCATTTATTGAGCAATTACTACATACCAAGAATGATGTAGAGTTTACATTTACATCTCATTCTATCTTCCTAGTAATGCTAGGAGACACGCATAATTATCTCCATTTTACAGACGAGGAAAATGGGACTCAGAGAAGTTTCTACTTAACCACGTTCACAAAAATTAGTGGCAAGGCTAGGATTCAAATCTAGGTGGGTCATGTTATTAGTTTCCTGTGGCTGCTGTAACAAATTATCAGAAGATATGTGGTCGTAAGCAACATAAATATATTGTCTCACAGTCCTGGAAGCTAGAAATAAGAAATCTAGATGCTGGCATCTTTAGTCCCTTCTGGAAACTCTGAGAATACAGCTGCTCTAGGCCTCTCTCCTGGCTTTCTGGTGTTGCCGGCAATGTTGGGGTTCTTTGGCTTGCAGACTCATCTCTCCAGTCTCTGTTTTTTTTTGTGTGTGTGGTACCAGGGATTGAACCCAGGGGCGTTCTACCTCCGCGCTACACCCCCAGCCCTATTTTTTATCCTTTATTTTGAAACCGGGTCTCACAAAGTTGCGGAGGGCCTCACTAAGTAGAGAGAGAGAGAGAGAGAGAGAGAGAGAGTGAGCTGAGGCTGGCTGCGAACCCGGATCCTCCTGTTTCCACCTCCCAAGTACTGGGATTACAGGCGTGCGCCACCGCGCCCGGCCTCCAGTCTCTGTTTTTATGAAGCGGTCTCCTCTCTATGTCTGGCTGACCTCCCACCACCCCCACCCCAGTACCGGGGATTGAACCCAGGGATACTTAACCACTGAGCTATACACACAGCCCTTTAATTTCTTTTTTCAATTTTGAGATAGGGTCTTGCTAAATTCCCCAGGCTGGCCTTGAACTTGTGATCCTCCTACCTCAGCCTCCCAAATAGCTGGGATCACAGGTGTGCACCACCTTGATTGATGGTTTCTAAAGACCCCTGTGTGGGAGCTAGATAGAATGGGACTTAGAAGGGACTGAGAAGGGAAGAAGAAGAAATCTTCAGATGGACAAAGAAGGTGACCTAACTGAGGGAGTTGGGAGGGGGTGGAGGGAAACACACTATAGCACATGATGTACATACACAAACCTATAAGACTCAATCACTATCCAGAGCACGAAAGAGAGGGAAGGGGGAGGGAATAGGGTGGGATTGGAGGGAGGGCTAAATGTGCAATGTGTGCATGTATGATGTTCATACCCTGACATATATCAAAATATATAATTACAATGCACCAATAAATGAACATAAAAAAGAATATCGATACATAATTTTTATAAAAATGTATTTTCTTTTCAATTGAGAAAAGTTTTCAATTGGGGTGAGTGGGAAAGATTATTTTATAAATGAGGGACCGCTGAGTAGTGATTTTAAATGAATTACAAAAAACAAACAAACAAACAAAAAAATAAAGACCCCAGTGGCACAAGAGTGTCTTCCTGCTCCACTGACAGTGCTCTCCCCCCGACCCCAGTCATCAGGGGAGGTCTAATGGATCAGGAAACTTTTCCAGAGCCAGCGTCTGGACATTTGTCCCTCCATCCCCTGCTTCTCCAGACAGGCTTTCCTGTCCTCCTACACAGATCACTTTCTGGATTAGTCCAAGGGTTCTTTGGGTCATGACTAATTATGCTTGCATCATTTTATTTTAGTATTTTCCCTTCTTCGTCCTCCTCCTTCTCTTCTACTTTGAATTGAACCTTGGGGCATTCTACCTCTGACCTACACCTCCAGCCCTTTTTAACTTTATTTTGAAACAGGGTTTCATTAAGTTGCTGAGGCTGGCCTTGAACCTGCAATCCTCCCGTCTCAGTCTCCCAAGTACTAGGATTACAGATGTGCACCACAGTACCTGGCTTACTTTTATTATTCCTATGGACGTTCATGATACTCTGGATTTGGGCGAATACCACAAACTTCTAGTCAAGGAAATTTGGGGCACCAAAGTGTTGCTTTTCAACTTGCCTGGTTTCCCACCCACTCTCCCTTACACAGTAGGGGCCACAGACTTCTTCTCCAGCAGAAGTCTAGCCACAGAGGTTCCCAAGGCCTCGGAGCCCTGCTGTTCCCTCCTTCCCACCCTGGCCACTTGGGGCATGTTGCCCTTCTGTTCCTGTCTAGGGGTGAGCCTGGAGAAGCAGGAGGAGGAGGGAGAGTTGCAGACGTGGAAGGACCAGTTGGGGCAGAGCAGAATTCTTCCTGCTTCCCAGCCCTGGCCTGACCTCCGCCCCTTCGACAGCCCTCCTGTCTGATAAGCTATGAGGAACCTCAGCTTCCATGATGCAACCCCCGCCCCATACAGTGTGCATGTCTTTCCTGCGGTTCCTGGAAATCGCACTGAAACGAGACTCCACGCTGGCCCACAGAAGATTAAGAAACCTTTACAGAGGCCATCGTTTGGTTCTGAGCCCTGGCTGACCATCCCCTTTGACAGCAATGGGGGCTGGGGTATCTGGAGGGAGAGGGTATGGGACGGGATGGAGTAAAGCACTTTGAAAAAGCACATTGAATATAATTGCATATTTGAAAAACAAAACAGGAATCAGTTACCTTCATGATACAAACCAGTGAACATGAGCTTTAGACTTTTTGGGGTGGTGGTGGTGGTAATCAGGAATTGAATGAAGAAAAACTCTACCACTGAGCTACACCCTCAATCCCTTTTATTTGGGGTGTGTGTGGGGGGGTACTGGGGATTGAACCCAGGGGCATTCTACCTCTGAACTATACCCTCAGTCCTTTTTATTTTTTATTTTGCAACAGGTTCTCACTAAGCTGCCCAGGCAGGCCTCAGACTTGCCACCCTCCCATCTCAGCCTCCCCAGTTGCTGGGATTACAGGTGTGTGCCACCGTGCCTGACTGCTTTGGGCTTATTTTTACGTAAAGGTTGAGCGGTCCTGAGGAGGCAGGTTGGCATCCCAAGACCAACTCAGAGGAGGGAGCTGCCTCAGAACTTGTTTAGACTGAGCTTCTGGGCCCTCTCCACCTTGCAAGTTTGTTCACACTTCCATCCAGGTTCAGCACCCTCCCCCGTCACTAGAACCTTCTATAACTCACATGGGAATGGATGAATGAGGTAAACGCACTGGCTTTGCATTCAGATCTCATTTCCCATCCCATTGCTAGCTCTGTGTTCTTTGACAAGCTACCCAAGCTTTTGCGAATCCACTGAACCCGTGCTATCCGAGATGAAGAGCCTGGACTCTGGAGCCAGCCATGTGGGCTAGAATCCCGATGCTGGTTCTGTTAGCTGTGTAGCCCTGGGCAAGACTCCTTATCTTCTCTAGGCCTCAATTTCTCATTTGTAGAATGGAGATGATAATAATAATACACCTACTTTGTAGGGTTGCTGTGAGGATTTAATGAATATGGTTGTGCATATGTGTGTACATACGTGCATATACACAAGACATATGTGTGTACATGAATATAAATACATGGATGTATGTATATGCCTGTCACATAGCAAGAACAGTCATTCCATGGGGGGTTGATTTCAGGACCCCTTTGCCCTGTGGGTACCAAAATTCACAGGTGCTCAAGTCCCTTATATAAAATGATAGCCGGGCGTGGTGGCGCACGCTTGTAATCCCAGTACTTTGGGAGGTGGAGACCGGAGGATCCGGGTTCGCGGCCAGCCTCAGTTCTCTCTCTCTCTCTCCTTCTCTCTCTCTCTCTCTCTCCTTAGTGAGGCCCTCCACAACTTCGTGAGACCCAGTTTCAAAATAAAGTATAAAAAATAGGGCCGGGGGTGTAGCACGGAGGTGGAACGCCCCTGGGTTCCACCCCTGGTACCGCAAAAAAAAAAAATATATATACTTTTATTGGTGCACTGTAATTATATATCATAATAAGGTTCAGAGTGATAGGGACACACATGCACACAGCACTCGTGTGTTTCTCTCTGGAACCCACCCCATTTTCTCCCCTTCCCTGTACATCCTATTGAGATTGTTATTGATAAGTTCATATATCGATTTTTTATTTTGAAACAGGGTCTTGCTAAGTTGCTGAGGGTCTTGCTAAGTTGCTGAGACTGGCCTTGAACCTGCGATCCTCCTATCTCAGGTTCCCAAGTACTGGGATTACAGGTGTGTGCAAGTGCTGTACCACTGAGTTACCCACCTCCAGCCCCTAAATCAATTCTTTTTTTTGTTTGTCTGGTTGCAGTACTGGGGATTAAATCCAGGGCCTTGTGCATGCTAGGCAAGTGCTCTACCACTGAGCTACACCCCCAGCCCAATACATTTTTTATTTACTAGATTTTCTATCAGGTACTTCATAAGAAACAAGCTCTTTAAACCCCTGTTGGATTCATCTCCGAGCCTTCTCATCCTTTCTACTACTCTTTTTTTTTTTTTTTTGTGGTACCGGGGATTGAACGCAGGGGCGTTCTACCTCGGCGCTACACCCCTGGCCCTATTTTTTATACTTTATTTTGAAAACGGGTCTCACGATGTTGCAGAGGGCCTCACTAAGGAGAGAGAGAGAGAGAGAGAGAGAGAGAGAGCTGAGGCTGGCCACGAACCCGGATCCTCTGGTCTCCGCCTCCCAAAGTACTGGGATTACAAGCGTGCGCCACCACGCCCGGCTCTTCTACTACTCTTCCTGAGGAAGATTTACTCTTGGGTGGATTCCAAAGTCCCATAACCCTTCTCCCCTCCCGGAGGGAGACAATGCCCATTATTTCAAAAGTCAGAGGTTCTTGAATTGTGTGTCCTGGACCAGCAGCCACAGAAATACCTGGGAACTTATTGAAAACACAAATCCTTGCCCTGACCCTAGACCTACTGAATGGGAACATTGGAGACAGAGCCCAGTATCCGTGATCTGAGAAGCCCTCTGGAGATACTGGTGCATGCCATGGTTTGAGAGCCACTGTCATGGATGAAGAGTAGGACAAGGGGCTCATGATGGTTAACTTTCTATGTCAACTCCAGTGGGCTAAGGGATGCCCAGATAGCTGATAAATCATTATTTCTGGGTGCGTCTGTAAAGGTGTTTGTGGAAGAGACCAGCATTTGAATTGTGAGACTGAATAAAGACCACCCTCAGCAATGTGATCAGGTGTTCTCCAATTATTGAGGCCTGAATTGAACAAAAAAGGTATAGGAAGGGTGGATGTGCTGTCTCTGAGCTGTGACATTCATCTTCTCCTGTCTTGGACATCAGTCAACATTCCTGGCTCTCAGGCTTCAGTACGCGCACTATGACTTTCCTGGCTCTCTATCTTGCAGAGAGAGGTCATAGGATTTCTCAGTCTCCATTACTGCATAATCCATAATAAATTTCAAAGTCAGAGAATTAAAGATGGCAGATAGAGGAAGGCAGCATGTTTTGGTTGCTCTAAGACATGGAACTCAACCAGCAGGAAGACTGCTTTTTGGCAAGAGAAGAAAAACAGTTAAAACTCAACAGAAGAAAGACAGTTGAAGCATAATAAAATTGGAAGGGCTGGGGGTGTAGCTTGGAGGTAGAATGCCCTGGGTTCAATCTCCAATAAACAAACAAACAAACAAACAAAAAACAAACAAATGGGCAGGACACAGGAGGACACATGTGACCAAGAGGTTGGCAAAGGGACTGATGGCATAGACAGGAGGTAGGTGACAAGAAGCATCCACAGGAAGACTTTTGATGCCTTCCTCTCAGTAAGCATCCTACATACACACCACAGATTCCCCTCTTGCTTGGCTAAGCAAAGAAGGAATTTTGTTGCTAAAGAATATTAGTTAGCCAGGCTGGTGGTGCACGCTTGTCATCCCAGTACTTGGGAGGCTGAGAAGGAGGATCACAGGTTCGCGGCCAGCCTCAGCTACTTAGCGAGGCCCTCCGCAACTTAGTGAGACCCTGTTTCAAAATAAAGAATAAAAAATCAGGCTGGGATGAAGCTCAGGGGTAGAATGCCTCTGGGTTCAATCCCCAGTAGTGTGCGCGCGCATGCGCGCGCGCGCGCACACACACACACACACATACATATACACACACACACACACACAAAGAATATTAGTTAAACGGGTATCCAAAGGGAAATACACCAAGTGATATACATGTATGTTTGTATTACTTTGAATATTACTATGATGTATAATTACATTGTACCAATAAAAGTATATTAAAAAACAATATTAGTTTAGCAGGAAGTGGTGGCGCACACCTGTGATCCTAGTACTTGGGAGGCTGACACAGGAGGGTTGCAAGTTTGAGGCCAACCTCAGCAACTTAATGAGACCCTATTTCAAAATAAAAGCTAAAAAGGACTGGGGCTGTAGCTTGGAGGTAGAACGCCCCTGGGTTCAATCCACAGCCCCTCCCCCCAAAGAATATTAGTTAGCATGTGGAATCCTCAGGACAGCCAGGAAGCAGGCTTGAGGTTATGCCTGGAGACAGCTCTGTCTACACCACCAGCATGGACCCCGCGGCTTACACCTGAGGCATCGCTGCGTGCATCCCCGGCCCCTCGGCCACCCTGGAAGCTGGCTGCGTGAGCTGCCGCCCTCCCCAGAACGGCTTCCCAGCTCCATGTCACCGCTCTGCAGCACCACTCCTACTTGGACATGCTAATGGATGGCCTCAGTCACGGCCTGCACCCTTGATGTGAGGGGATCTGAGAAAGCAGGTGTTGCTCCTTCCCTGGGGAGGCATAGATTCCCAAGCAGCTTGTCCAGGGATGCTGGGTAGCTTAAAAGAATGACATATCCCAAAGTGCTTTCAGGCCCTGAAAATGCAAATCACTGGAAATTAACAAGTTAAATACTACTGTAAATTGTCATCTATTCTGTCAAGAGATGCCTTGGACCCAGCTGATGTCTATGATGGGATTAATGAAGAAGGGGCCGAAAGAGTGACGTGTCCCTGATAGAAGAGATGCAGTCAGGTCGGGTGTGATGACACACACCTGTAATCCTAGTACTTGGGAGACTGAGTCAGGAGGATCGCAGGTTGGAGGCCAGCCTCAGCAATTTAGCGAGGCCCTCAGCAACATCGTGAGACCTTGTTTCAACATGAAAAATAAAATAGGGCTGGGAGTGTAGCTCAGAGGTAGAATGCCCCTGGGTTCAATCCCCAGTATGAGAAAGAGAAAGAGAAAGAGAGAGAGAGAGAGAGAGAGAGAGAGAGGG
>PVJS01023343.1:0-29700 GCA_004027185.1 Glis glis | reverse complement strand
AAAAAAAAAAAAAAAGAAAAAGGTAATTCTGGAGGCCAGCCTCCTCAACTTAGTGAGACTGTTTCTAAATCAGGCTGGTGGTGTAGCTCAGGGGTAGAATACCCTTGGGTTCAATACCCAGTACCAAAAAAAAGTAATCCACTTAAAAAGTTAGTTTGGTACACCTAGCACTGAATCAACAAAATCAATCCTATGAACTGGCTAAGAACCAGTAAACATTAAAGCATGAGAAAAATTTCATCTACCTTAAAGATAAATGGCTTAATTTTTCTTTTTGCAGTACTGGGGATTGAACCCAGGGGGCATTCTACCTCCAAGCTACATCCCCCGCCCTATTTTTTTATTCTTTATTTTGAAACAGGGTCTCACCAAGTTGATGAGGGCCTCACCAAGTAGCTGAGGCTGGCCGCAAACCCGGATCTTCCTGTCTCAGCCTCCCAAGTACTGGGATTACAAGTGTGAGCCACCACGCCCGGCTTAAATAGCTTATTTTAAAATTACTAAAATATTCAATCATGAAATCAAAGGTATCTTCATTTCTCAGGTGAGTCAATTAATACTTTAGCTTATTAACTATTAGCCAACATATCACTATTAGCCAACATATCAAACCAATTTTGAAAATTGCCTTAAGTTATTAAAATGGTTCTAAATTAGATGAAAGAAGAGATTAGAGAGAAGCAGTGTAAGTTGCATGATGAAAATGGTAAGTTTTCATCAAGATTCAGTCAACAAATAATGCCCCCAAACTATTACATTATCAGGGAACTGGGAACACATAAGTAAACAGGGCACAAAGAAGCATGCCTTCATAAAGTTTACTATAAGGGAGTCTCTTAATAGATTGTATGTATGTATGTATGTATGTATGTATGTATAAATGACAGGGTAGTTTATAAGGTCAATAACAAAAAATAATGCAGGATAAGGAAAAAGAATTCTGAATTTCCTAAGAACTCAAAAGGGACATTAGATGGGCAAAGAGGAAGTCTGTTTTTAAGGCAGATGAAGAATTTTTTGAAAAAACAAAGAGCAGAAGTACTATTGGATACTTACTGAAAACTGTAAAGGCGGCATGGGGATTAAAGCACCTGAATATTCCGTTCACTCAGCATTACTCTTACAAATAGAAGATTTTCATGAGGTAGTTTTAAGATGAAGGGAAAGCTGAGGGGATGCCTTAAATGCTCATTTATATTTAGATTCACCTCTTTAGATTTTTGAGTATGGAGATAAGATGCTACAAATTCTGCCTGTAGAAGATTATACCAATATCCGAGAGCTGGGCATGGTGGCACATGCCTATAATCCCAGTATTTGGGAGGCTGAGATAGGAGGATTGCAGGTTTGAGGACAGCCTCAACAAGTAGTGAGACTCTCATCAACCTAGCAAGACCCTTTTTCAAAATAAAAATAAAAATAAAATAGGACTGGGGGTGTAGCTTGGCGGTAGAATGCTCCTGGGTTCAATCCTCAGTAATACACACACACACACACACATACACAAATTATACCAATATTCATATACAGGATTAAATCAGAGATATAAAGAACACAGGAGACTTGCAAAACGAGCATCATTAAAGAGGTTCTGATGTGGGTGAAGGCGGCAGAATGCAAGAAGGGTGGATCTAATAACATCAGAGGAACAATTAGTGGAACTTTTGAGAGTAAATACATGGAGAACAAAGGGGGAGAAGAATTAAGAGTAACATTTAAAAATTTAAGATTCTGACTTTCAAATGACGCAAAAGATTTTAATGAGGAGACCAAAGCTTCTCTGAGCCACTTTACTGCTGCCTTATTTTTTTTTGTAGTTTTCAATTTGCTTCTTTCATGTGGTTTTTCAATCAATAATATTTAGAGTTAAGTATTCATTTTCGACTAGAAACTTATTAACTTAATGTTGTCATTTACTTTTCTTCTGGCATAAAGTAATTAGGAAAAGGCATTTCAGTCACAGTTTCTCAAATTCTGGCACTTTTTCAGTAGTTTAGGGAAAAGGTCATGTGAGTTTTAGAAGGCAATGAGATATAAAACCTGGGTTAAGAGCAATGCCGGGGAACCAGCAATTAATTAACTAATTAATTAATTAAATGATTGGTGCTGGAGATTGAACCTTGAAGAATTCTACCTCTGTGCTACACCCCCAGCTCTATATTATTTTTTATTTTGAAACAGAGTCTAAGTTGGTAAGGGACCTCACTAAGTTGCTGAGGCTGGCCTCAAACCTGCACTACTCCTCTCAGCCTCCCAAGTACTGGGATTACAGGTGTGTAACAACATACTTAATCCAGGCGTGGTGGCGCACGCTTGTAATACCAGTACTTTGGGAGGCGGAGACTGGAGGATCTGGGTTCGTGGCCAGCCTCAGCTCTTCTTAGTGAGGCCCTCCACAACTTCGTGAGACCCGGTTTCAAAATAAAGTATAAAAAATAGGGCCGGGGGTGTAGCACGGAGGTAGAACGCCCCTGGGTTCCATCCCCGGTACCACAAAAAAAAAAAAAGTGGTTTATAATCCGACAAGAAAATCCAAGGAATCTGCAGAGTGGTTTATTGCTAATAAAGATGACAGGGCTCTTCTAGTGGCCATAAGGGCTCCAGGTCCACAAGTAGAGGCAGTGTGGTTAAAAGGAGCACTGGATGAGGAATCAGAGACACCTGGAAATAAGTTGCATTTCACCACATGGTTAGTTGAAGATCCTTTCCAAGTCTTGGTCTCTTTCATCTATGAAACATGATGGTGATAGTAGACCTACCTACCTTATATATTATTTTGAGTATCAGGTAAAAGGCAGAAATGAAATTTAAGTTAGCATTTATTCTTTTTTTTTTTTTTTGAAGTACCGGGGATTGAACCCAGGGGTGTTCTACCTCCGCGCTACACCCCCGGCCCTATTTTTTTATACTTTATTTTGAAACCGGGTCTCACGAAGTTGCGGAGGGCCTCATTAAGCAGAGAGAGAGAGAGCTGAGGCTGGCCTCGAACCCGGATCCTCCGGTCTCTGCCTCCCAAAGTACTGGGATTACAAGCATGCGTCACCATGCCTAGCTAAGTTAGCATTTATTCTGACATTAGCCTTCAAGACAAGATGTAGACTGGGCTCAGGTTTTAACTACACATCAGAGAAAAACTTTTGTGGTCAGGGTTTCTAGGAAGTCTTTAGTTCTGGACCATAGTTTCTTTTTAAACATGCATTTACTTATATATATATATAGGTTCTTATCACATAGTCCTTTACAGCAGAAGAGCAAATTAATTTTTTAAAAAATAATGTATTTGAAGCTAAAAGTATAGCTAATAGAAAAAACCTAAAGAATATGAGGAAGCTTATAATTGTATAACATCAAGAATATATCTCCATTAATAAATGAGGAAATCATCAGTATAGGTCTTAAAAGATTATCAAAATCTAGTTATGTTTCTTTAGCAAGTCAAACCTGTAATTACAACTACTGCTGGTAAGACAGAAAAGAAAGAAAACTATAAATACCCACAGTGCTATCTTCACAGTAAATAGTTAACTGATTATGTAACAAGGAGAAAAAGTCATTGTAATATGGATGGGGAAAAGGAGAGGCATGTGGGCAAATTTATAAATTGCAACCAACAAGGATTTTATATCTTAAAACTAAATTCACTATCCATTCCCAGTCAATAGAGATGTTAATTTATTAAATGATTTCCTACTCACAAAAGGCTAAAAAATAAAAGAACCTCCTATGTTTCATTAGTCTGAAAAATACAGAGACTAGATCTGAATTGGATCAATATCAATTAAGTTTAACAATGTGATACCTATGTCTTGGCAAATGTAATGTGTATGTGCGCGTAAAGTAGAAAAGGAACAAGCCTGTTACCAAAAGCTCACACAAATAAGCATCAGATACATACAGTAATTGATCCATTGACACTGGAAACCATTTGAGAAATGGAAAAGTGCTTTAATAATCGTACATAATAAACTATTTCTAACTATTAAATAGTATGAGCAGAACCACAGACACAGAAGGATAAGCCATCCTATCACTTCTCAAAGGACTCAAAAAGTAAATAATAAAGGAATTTCCTATCTCTTCTCAGAATAACAGGTACAAGCTTTAAAAAATATATATATATAGCCGGGCGTGGTGGCGCATGCTTGTAATCCCAGTACTTTGGGAGGCGGAGACCGGAGGATCCGGGTTCGTGGCCAGCCTCAGCACGCTCTCTCTCTCTACTTAGTAAGGCCCTCCACACTTCGTGAGACCCGGTTTCAAAATAAAGTATAAAAAATAAGGCCAGGGGTGTAGCACGGAGGTAGAACGCCCCTGGGTTCAATCCCCGGTACCGCAAAAAAAAAAAAAAAAAAAAATATATATATATATATAATTCCTCTAACACTAACAATAATGAGATGAAAAACAAAGAGTGAATATAAAGGTGAATTTTCAGGAACTCAGAAAAGCCCTGGAAACATTTGAAGAGGAAAGTTTCTCATTAAAAAAAAAATTACGTGAGCATGGCATTTCAAGCTATTCTGCCCCTTTTGGTTTGTTTTAATATATAACCCTTAGTGGCAGAAAGTTATCTAATGAAAAACAAAACAAAACAAAACAAAAAATACAAGACTTTTTGGAGACTCACCAAGAGTTTTACAAACATCCCAAAGGATGCTCTGTTGTAGCATCATTCAAGCCATCAGCCAAGGAACTGACGCTCTGAGTTAATAGTTTCGAGGACTCACAAAGGGCAGCAGGCCAGAATCATGAAGAGAAAGCAGATTCCTTAACCTCAAAAAACCATCCTCTGGATCCACCAACTATCAGTTATCAAGAATTTTCCATTTTCAATATTTGTAGTCTATTTTTCCTTTCCTTTCAGATAATCAACAATCCTGAAAACTCTTATTTGAGAAAGATACTAAGCAAGCAACATGCATAATAAAGGGGGAAATGCTAGTAACGTGTTTAAGTTGTATGAAAGGATTTTTTAGTATTATATAACACATCCAAATTAAGCACATTGCAACAATTACATGTAGAATGTAATACCTGTGCTCCTGATACAGGGCCAAAGGGGTTTGGTGGTCTCATGACAGGCTGGCTGTATATTAAGGTTGGTTGTGTCATTACTGGTACACTTCCCATTTGAGGAGGCTACAAAATAGAAGAATATCAAGTTAAGCGATGTGGACTCACATCTTCCTTACTATAACAAAGTAAAACAAGAAGGATAAAAGGAATCAAAGGTATCATAACCTTTGATTTGATTAAAAGGAGCAATTCCTCTGAATGCAAATAAGAATAACAGCTACAAGTTTTAACAGTATTTTGGGGGGAAGGTGGAAAGTCTTCAGCATGCACATTTTACAAAGGTGGTAAGGAAGCCCTTTTCTATTCAATGAGTTGCAAAATTTAAACTTTACTATAGTGCTACAGACAAAATTATTTAAACCCCAAAATTGCCACAATTTAATTTATAGAAAGAATTTTAGGTTCCATGTATTAGCTGCTTAAACATTCCATGTCAAATCAAGTTGGTTTTTTTTGTTGTTGTTGATGTTATTTGGTGGCCTCTAAGCTACATACCTAGCCCTATTTTTTAAATTTTGAAATGATCTCATAAGTTGTGGAGGCCTTCACTAAGACTGCTGAGACTGGCCACAAACTTGCGATCCTCCTGTCTCAGCCTCCCAAGTATTAGGATTATAGGCATGCACAACCACGCCTAGCTATCGAAATCAAGTTTTTGTTTTGTTTTGTTTGTCGTGCTGGGGATTGAACCTAGGAGCATCTACCTCCAATCGGGGTCTTGCTAAGATGCTGAGGTTGGTTTTGAACCTGTAATTCTCTTGTCTCAGCCTCCCGAGTTCTAGGATTACAGGCATGTGCCACCAAGCCCAGTTTTAAATCAAGTTTTAATGTCATTACACAAACAATCACAAGTGAATTGTTTTGTTGTTGATGTTGTTTTGTTTTTGATGGTACTGGGGATCTAGTACCCATGGGTAGCTACCAGTGAGCCACATCCCTAGCCTTACTTATTTATTGCAGCACTGGGGATTAAACCCAGGGCTTTGTGGTAGATAAGTGCTCTACCACTGAGCTAAATCTCCAACACATTTTATTTTATTTATTATTTATTATTATTTTTTTTTGCGGTACCGGGGATTGAACCCAAGGGCATTCTACCTCTGCACTATATCCCCGGCCCTATTTTTTTTATACTTTATTTTGAAACCGGGTCTCATGAAGTTGTAGAGGGCCTCACTAGGTAGAGAGAGAGAGAGAGAGAGTGCGTGCGCGAGAGCGAGAGCTGAGGCTGGCCGCGAACCCGGATCCTCCAGTCTCTGCCTCCCAAAGTACTGGGATTACAAGCATGCACTACCATGCCCGGCTTATTTTACTTTGAGACAGGGTTGTGCTAAGTTGCCCAGGCTAGACTCGAACTTGTGATCCTCCTGCCTCAACCTCCTGAGTACCTGGAATTATACATATGCAGCACCATACCTTGCTTACAGTTGACTTTTTAAAAGAAGTTTATTCTATATAGTTCTTTCATTTTCTTTCAAATATTTTTTGGGAAGAATCAAGAAGCTTAAATTATACACAAAGTTAATTCATTCTTGAGTCATTGAAAATAGAATTTCAACTATTTGGTTCTTTGAAAATAATGCATACACAGACCACTATCATTACTTTGGTTAAAATGCAACACTCTAAAATTTCATTTTTCAAAAAGGTCTATTTAATCTTTCAGTAAGCAACTATTTATATTAAGAACTTCACTTTAAGTTTATGGCCATGACCACCAATCCAAAAGCCATGAAACTTCTCCATGTGTATAAAAGAAACTACTTCCACATTATGTACATAAAGTAGCATAGCAGGCACAGTAGCAATAGCAAGGGACATAATGTTGTCTTCTACCAGCCTTAGTTCCTCCAATATATACCAGGAGTTGAAGCTACTACCTACAATTTGTACTTAAGTAAATCCATATATTGAGAGGGCTGGGAGAATAAGGGCACTATAGAAGGTGGACTGTGGGGAATTTAAAGTTCAAAGACTGTCAACCACTGCCACAGGAAAATCTGTCTGGCCTGTACCAGGCTAAATTTATCCCTATGTAATTCAAGAAATGTTAATCCTTCTCTTTTTCTATAGTATTAAAGTAATAAGACCTTAATGGTATTTCATGTAAGGACAAAACAAAAAATTGGGAGTTAATATTAGCATTTAAATGAGTTTATAGTAAAAAAAAACATGCCCAACAAAGTTATGAGGGGGGGAATAAGTAAGTTACACCATGAACACAAATAATATATATTTTACACTCATTCTAGAAATACTTATGAAACCAATGCTATGGTACCACTGGGGTATGTAGAGCCCTAAATTCTTTTTTCAGTTAAGATTGTGATAAAAGCATATTAAATATGAGTCAATCTATTTTCTAAAAATTGCATCAGGAAAAATACTTACAATTCCATATCCTAGCATGCCTGTTGGTGTAGTAGCAGGATAGGCCATTACAGGGGGTGCCTGGTAGGGTGAAAGGAAAAATAAACAAGGAAGTATAGCATATTTATCAACTGAGTTTAAGGGATTAATAACTAGTTTGACTAAAAAAAATTGCTAAGACAGCTATAATTAAGTGACATTTGTGATTGTTCATAACTGTCAATTAATGCTCAATGAAAAAGTGTCTTGAAGTTAGTGAAAAAGCAGATTTAAAAGAAAAAAATACCACTTAAGAGACAACAATGAACCAAGATTTCAATGTACTTTTACAGCTTTAAAAATCTTTGATATCAAGTACTTGCCTGGCATGCATGAGGTCCTAGGTTTGATCCCCAGCACTGCCAAACAAAGTCTTTTGATTTTAAAAAATACTCAAAGTTCTAAAACTTAAAGTCTCACTATCATTAAAAAAATGTTTATCAAGAAAAAGCAAAAACACTGAATGTTTTCTAAGGTAGTTCATTTCTTTAGCACTCAAAGAAAAAAATAATGATCCCAAATCAATTAATTACATGATCTTCCAAAAAATTTAGTACTAAGGCACTCATTCACTGTTTTCAAAGAACCTCAAGGATTTCAAACCACTATTAAGTAAAACTATTTCTATGAAGTACAGTTCTTACATAAAGATTGTGTATGTTAATTTTCTAATTTATTACAAAAATAACTTAAGAGAATAGTCAATTTTTAAATCAATTTATGTTTTAATGACTAAAAGAATCTTCTTTCATGAAAATATTTAAGTTTCCATTCTCCTACTACTACAAAACTGACGATTTGTAAATATACAATCTTAAAAACAGTTTAGATATAGTTGCTGTCTTAACATTCCCTGCATGTGTTTCTTATAATGGAGACTGAAACTGAATACAGGTGAAAGACCAATAACACTGCTGAAACATTAAAAAAAAAATAAACTGAAATTATATGGGAATTTGAACATATGCATGAAGAAGTTAAATGAAGCATAACTTTTAAAAAATAACACTAAAGTGAATAGTTAAAAGTTAAGTATCTCAGTGAGCATGTAGGGCTTATTGGTCTCTCCCTACTTAAAAACCAAGATCTGCAAGAGCAGTAGACAAACTGCCAAGTAGAGCAGAAGCCTGTAAGATTTCATGCAATTGTTATTTTAAACATTACCACAATCAACATTTCCCTTCATTCAGAAGTCATCAAGTGCATAGTGGCAGCACAGATACACACACAGACACCCAGCCATCTGGCAGCAAATGGCGGAATATTAAGCAAGAAAAAAAAATTGGTATTTCCCATGCCACCATCAGAATCAATTCTGCAACACACCCATGAAATCAGTAGATGCTAGAAAGAATTTTTCGCACATTGAAAATCTGAATGTGAAAACAAGTAATAGCTGGAAGGTTATGAGATTCTGCTGCAGCAGTGGTTAATAGCATGCCAATTTATTGCAAAAAGGCTAGTTTTTGGTCACTTACGTATTGTGGAAAATGCATGCCATTCTGTTTTTCCCAGGGAGAACAATTACATAATGCAATAACACTGGATTAGAACAAGTACTTACACAACAGAAAATACACAGATAGCATTTTAGTTCACATGTACATTCACTACCTAAAGTCCCTTGTATTCCCAATTATCTAATGAAAGAACATTTATACCAAAACACTATCAAGGTTAACAAGGGAAATCAAGTATTTAGCCCCGTCCCTCTAAATATACAGTAGTTCATTGATTATGTCATTAAAGCATAAAATCTGCCAGTATTGTCAACAGACTGCAAAATTCAGTGCATCCCATAAATAGGGTTGCATCAGACATCTACCACTAAAAAGGCAAGCACTAATGAATTTATAGTATAACATATTTTAATAAAATTCCAATGAATTTGTCTTAAATTTAAAAAAAATTTAAAAAACCTTGACAGTGTTTTAAGATTAATAATAAAAAGGTTAGAAATGTAAAGAAATGTCATAAGCAGCAGTTTATCTTAAGTAGTCACATCATGAGCCCCACACATTAGTCAATAAAAAGAAACCATACAATATATACAAATGTTTTAACAAAATCTCTTTACGAGATAATATACACTACCATATACAACATAGTACCATAACTACCGCTACCTTTTCACCAACTTAAATACAAATTCCAGATGATTACATGCTATTAATTCTAGTGGTCAATCTTAAAAGTCAAGTGCTACCTAAAAATTTGTAATATTTCATATAGATTAATACTAACTTAATACAAAATAAGCAAATATTGTACTTTAATATAAGCCTGTGTATTTATATCATTCCTCATTCAGTATTAATGTATAATTCATACCTGAGACCATAAAATCCACTAACCTAAACTCCTGTCATCCCTCAGTTAGTGAGGTGTGTTGTAGTGGAAAAAACACTGGATTCAGAATGAGAAGGGATGAATTTTAATTTAATCTGCTTTTCAATTGCTTTGCATTTGGAAATATAACCACATAGCTTTATAGTTAAAATTGGGATGATGCATTCTCTAATTCCCCCAGACAGTGCTATCTATAGGCTTAAGATAGAAGTTGTATATGTGTTTGTGTGTGTGAATGTAAGAAACCTCAACTACTTAAACACTATGTTTTATTATTAGTGTTGGGAGTGACAACTATCTGTAAAAAATGAGTACCTTAAAAAGGTAGCTAAATTTCAGTACTATGTTCTTTTTATGAAGTCTGAAACTAAAAAATCATTTTAGGTAATGTCACACCAAATTTTTTCAGCACACTATTTTTAGCTCAACCCTACTAATTGTTTTTTTTTTTTTTGCGGTACTAGGGATTGAACCCAAAACTCCAAGTTACACCCCAGTTCTATTTTTTATTCTTTATTTTGAAACAGGGTCTTGCTAAGTTGCGGAGGGCCTCACTAAGTAGCTGAGACTGGCCGCGAACCCAGATCCTCCGGTTTCAGCCTCCCGAGTACTGTGATTACAAGCATGCGCCACCACGTTCAGTTTTAATTTTAATATATAAGTAACCCAAGGTAAATAGGGCCATGTCCTAGAAGGGATTTAATACTAAGAAAGTTTCTGCAAGAAGGACAGTGGAGGTCTCTAACAATAGGAAGGCTATGTGTAACCTGTGTAACCAACATACTACTAGTACTACACTGTTAGAAAAACACGTTTCAAAATTTCCCACAAAAAGGAATATGTTTTTCTCTGACTGAGGGACACTTGTTGGATTATAAGGTGGCAGCTGGCCAAGGATAGAGAAATAATCACAAGCTATTCTGAGACTACCATACCTTACAGTAATTTAAAACATTACAAGAACCTCTTCAGTGCTAGGTGCTATTTAATTAGCAAATACCATTAATCCTCATTATTTGTGGATTCTATATTTGCCTACCTGCTTAACTTTGTTACACCAAAAACAATAATCATGGTGCTTTCAAGGTCATTCATGGACATGTGCACAGGGGCATAAAAACTGAGTAGCCTGAGGCAACTCAATCCCAGCTAAGGTGGAACAAAGGGGATGCTCTGCCTTCTTTCAGCTCTCATATGAAGACATCAGAGGATGAAGAAGACAGGGACCAGTTTAGTGTACTGCAAGAATCTCTGGTTCCAGGGCCAGACAGACAGGGCTAGAATTCCAATCCTGGCACCAGTTAGTGGAGTAGCCTCAAGAAAGTGGCTTAATATTTAAGAACCTCATTTTCTCTTTTGTAGAATAAAAAATACAGAATCTACTAGAATGATGATTTTTAGGATTATAATCTGCATGAGATATGCATATATATGTACACATTTCTCCTAGCAATATTTCAGTTCACTAATTCAGCGTCCAAGGTGACTTTAAATATTTAACTGTCACACATGATTAAATCAACTCTATAAATTATATGACAACATTAACAAAAACCAAGCAAGTATAGTTTCTTTACCAATGGTGAGATCTGAAGAAAATTGAAGATTTTGCATTCTAGACAAATAGGTAATAAATTTGAGACCAGCAATAGAGAGTAGTGGTTAAGAGCACATGTTCTACAGCTCCCTGGGTTCCAAAAATACACCCAATTATGTAACGACTCTGTGAACCTGGACATATTTCTTAATACCTCTGTGCCTGTATTTCCTCATCTACAAAATGGAGAAAATAATAGCTCCTATGATACAAGGTTTGAATGAGGATTATACAAAATAAAACCATATATTGTTTACTAGATTGATGCCTAGCACAAAGCATTCTTAAATATTTATCGACTAATAAAAAGTACCTGGCAAATATAGTTAACCAGCTTCGAAAGAAATACAAACTACTTATACTGCTAAAACTCAATTAACAATCTTTCCATTTATGCCTCTTTGAAAACATGTTCATGTCACATATTTAATTAAATGTTCATGTGTTAGTATATGAGGAGCTTTTCCAACTCACCATTGTTGCAGCATTCCAAGCAGTTGTTGGTGCAACCTTTGGTTGCCAGTTAGAGCCTCCAGTTAACTTCTTTTCACCTGGCTGACTCCAATTTACGTCACTTTAAATAAACACAAGTGATAGTATTAAATATCTAATTATAAAGTTTCTATACTATGTACTTAAAGCATTTAAAATACAGAATTGACATTGCTATACATACTTTTGAGATGAAAGCCAAATCAACTTCAAAATGACACATGAGGAAAGAATACAAAGGAAACACTTACTTCTTAGTGGTTCCATTTCCAATGCCAAGATCTAGGAATGGAGAAGAAAGCGTTTTAAAACCAGACTCATTTTAATAAAACAACTTTTTAAAAAAGATAATTAAAGAATTTAAAGACTACTTACTGCCCACAAGGTTGGCTAAAGATGAATCCAAGTCATCAGATACTAACTTGTTAGGTGGGAGTTTGGCAACAGGAAGACTCTGGTTCTGAGAGGCCACTGTTGGTTTGAGAAGTCCACCTAGTTCATCAAAGCCTTAAAGTTACAAACAGATGGAATAGAATTTGTAAGGAACTTTACGGTGCTACAGCTTTCTAAAAGTGGTCTTTGCCTTCTCTTCTTGTTTCTCCGCTGGAAAAGTTCTCAAAGAAAAAAAGGGGCATTACTACATGCCCACAAACAGAAAAATGAAACATTTATTACTTCAAAGTGAATTGATTGAGAAGGCTGTACTTGCTTTGACAGAAATCTTTGTCTTATCTCATGACAAAATTATATTAAGGTTAAGTAAATGAGATGAAAAGAGAAGCACTGTGAAAGGGAAGCAAATGAAATGTAATTCTCCCCTCACCTGGCCAAATTTTCTCAACACACAATTATACCTAAAGCAAGAAAGACAGGTAAAAATATATCTCTGTAACTTTGAAAAAAGTTTCTTTTCATTAAAGAAACAATATTTTAAAGAACTTTTTATAATCTTGAAAGTAGAGAAGAGCTAATCTAAACCTTAAAATCATGAAACTGCTCTAATTGCATTAAGTTGTATAAAACAAACTTAAGGTTCTCCACACCAAAGGGTAGAAGGTAAAAGCAAATCCAACCAAACCAACCCACACAGGGACTCAATAGCATGATCTAGGAATGCTAGTTTTAAAAAGGAAGTCACCAAGGATGGTGGTCTACAAAATAGGAACAATGTCTCTATTTCCATTGTCCTAGGCATGACAAATTCAAAAGGAAAAAGTCAAATGAATAAAAAGAAAACATGTAATTATAAATCAATTAGTGTACAAAATAATCATCTTAGTCCATACATATAAGCCTGCTTCTTTTTTTTATGGACAACTAATTACGAGTTATATAATTAAGACACCGCAATCTATTCTCTTAAAATGGCTAAAATTTAAAAACTTAACCATAATCAAAGGCCATCCCATGATAAGAATTAGAATGTCAAAGTTCTACAGAAACTTTAAGCTTCAGATTAACAGTACACTAATGGAAGCACAAGTGAAAACGATGCTCTACATATACATGAAGTGAAGAACTTCATATGATACAAATGAACAAATACCCTGTAAGAATCACCCTTAAGCCAGGTGTGGTGGAGCACACCTGTAACACCAGTACTTGGGAGGCTGAGACAAGAGAATCGCAGGTTTGAGGCCAGCCTCATCAATTTAGAAAGACCCTCAACAACGTAGGGAGATCCTGTTACAAAATAAAAAATAAAAAGGGCTGGGGATGTAACTTGAAGGTTCCTGGGTTCAATCCCCAGTAGCCCCCAAAAAAGAAAATCCTTAAAACAATAAAAAGCTCCTGCACACATAGGCCTGATATTTAGTATGTTCTACTTATTTACATATAGACTATCTAAAGTCAAGATACCATGGATTACTTTTTCCATTTCAAAAAACAGCTAGTTTTATATACTATAATACAGTAAGATTATTATATTCATTTCCGTAAAGTAAAAACATAATGACTAAAAATACGTAACATTCCACACATAGCAACTTAGCATTCTACTGAGAAATCTCTCTTACTTATTTTACTCTGGACAAACAAAAATCTTTCCAGAGTCTAAATTACCACCAAGGAAAGAATAATGACTAATAGTTCTCATTTAGTGGTTGGGGGCAGGGAAGGAAAATTTCATTTGCTTCTCCAATTTAATCAACTTAAAAATGATAAAAGCAGCATTATCTTTCCTTACACAGAATCTAAATTAGAATACTACTTTTAATTAAAATTTATTTTCTTACCTCCAGAATCTACAATAACATTTGTAGACTTATTTCCAAACACAGATTCAAAGTCAACGTTAAGGCCAGCTGAAGGATGTGGCTGTGCTACCGGAGAAGGAGTGAATCCTGAGAAAACCAAAAAGGAAGAAAACCTCAATTCTTTAACAACTTTATATTTATAACTCAATGATAATAATAATAATAATAATAATAATAATAGTAGTAGTAGTAGTAGAATGGAAAAAGCAATAAATTCCCCAACCAAAACCAAAGTTAAATCTTCAAGCAAAATGTTTTCTACACAATCAAAAATTTTTTTTGGTGATAATTACATGTTCCATAACAAAGCCATCTATTGACAAAACTAATGAATGAGGCTGGGGATGCAACTCAGTGATAGAGCACAAGGCCCTGGGTTCAATCCCTAGCCGGAAGGCCGGGGTGGGGTGTATCTAGTAAACAACGGAAGTTGAACAACTAGTTTGCCTCATTACAGAAATAAAATCTTTGCTTATCTTTTTACCCTAATTTTATATACTGATAATTAAAAGAAAAACCTAAAGTCTTCTAAAACTCCAGGAGTTTTCTTGAAGCAGAACATATATGTGCAATATAAGAAATCATTTTGGAATAAAATAAGTATTCTATGATGCTTTACAAAAACACAACCCTTTCAGCATCCCCAAGATGAGTCTACCTACCTACCTATCTTTCATCTCTCACCTTCATTCCTTTTTGCCTTCCTTCCCTCAATAGTTTTCTTCTTTTCTTTTTGTTGTACTGGGGATTGAATCCAGGGGCATTCTACCTCCGAGCTACACCCCAGACCTATTTTTTAACTCTTTATTTTGAAACAGGGTCTCACTAAGTTGCAGAGGGCCTCACTATGTAGCTGAGGCTGTCCTCGAACCTGCGATCCTCCTGTTTCAGCCTCCCAAGTACTGGGATTACAAACATGCACCATCACACCCGGCTCAACTTACTATTTTCAACAGCAGAATTGACGAGTATACAATGAAGCATGCTAATTAACTCTAATCTGAAACACTAACCCATAAATAGAATACCTTATTCTTGCCTGTTTTACTGATGCTAGTAGTATTAAGTAAACAAACATCAAGCTAACATCTTTGAGATCAGCTCACCATGGGGTAATGAATGTAAGATTTTTAATTGTGAGGTTATATTTTTCTGAAGTGAGATTCTGAATTTCTAGAAGCTAAAAAGAAGAATTAAAATTATCTCTAAGTGTTTAGGTTATCAAGACTTGAGGAAATGAATCACTGAGACTATCCAAATAAATAGCAGCCCAACAAGGATCACACAAATGGAATTCTTTCACCCTGTAGAAAGTTATGATAAATGGTTCCCTAAGGTCTCGTCCATCTCTAAATTCTATGAAGTCAGAATGTAAACACACACAAAAAAACCACATTTACACCATTAGCAAGAAAGTAGACTTTTGGGAGTCTTAAACATAGGTTCTCTTTCTTCTTCCTGACTTCCTGAAAATGGATGAATCTCACTTTAAATTCTCCATGTACACCACTAACATATAAAGATGTTATATAAATGATGATATATAAATGATGTTATGTTGTACTAAAAAGACTGATCTTAAAGGTCAAGATTTAGTGAGAAGTCCAACCAAGAAGGTCCTCAAAGACAGAGAAAACTAGAAAACAATTACTATTATTTTTGTGTGTATGTGGTACTAGGGATTGAACCCAGAGGCATTCTACCTCTGGGATACACCCCCAGCCCTATTTTATTTTATTCATTTATTTTTAAATTTTGAAACAGGGTCTCACTAAGTTGCTGAGGGCTCACTAAACTGTTGGACCTGTGTTCCTCCTGTCTCAGCCTTCCAAGTACTGGTTTTACAGGCATGTGCCACTATGCCAAACTAAAGCAATGATTAACAATAACCAATGCAAGGTGGTACACATCAATGATATTATTTTAAATGTAGCATACTAGATCATATGGTGAATATTCTATAGGGCACAAATTTTTTGAGAACATACAAGTTTGTTGTTTCAACCCTTAAGCTACTTTTAACTCAAAGACACTAGCCTTATAATAATACAAAACACTATCAAATGCAAAATATTTTAATATACAAATCTAACAATTCATAAGAAGGATCTTAGAATTGGAGGCTTATTGATTTAACATTTTAAAGTTGTAAGCTTTGCCGGGCGTGGTGGCGCACGCTTGTGATCCCAGTACTTTGGAGGCGGAGACCGGAGGATCTGGGTTCGCAGCCAGCCTCAACTATTTAGTGAGGCCCTCTGCAACTTCGTGAGACCCGGTTTCAAAATAAAGTATAAAAATAGGGCTGGGGGTGTAGCTCGGAGGTAGAATGCCCCTGGGTTCAATCCCTGGTACCGCAAAAAAAAAAAAAAGTTGTAAGCTTTATACCATGGGCTTACTGGTGCTTAAAGAGCCAATTCATCTACTCTAGAAAGACAAAAACCTATCAAGCTTACTTATGTACCCACACTAGCTAGTATCACAGTGCAAGAAAAATACATATTGTTCTTTAAAACATTCTAGTAATCTTGGCTCTATTATCACTAACCTTTAGATCACACATGCAATATAATTAAAACTAAGCCAATATATCAAATTCCTATTTTCTCCTGCTAGATTGTCCCAACTTTCTAGAATTTTACTGATATAACAGAAACAATTTATAAATATAGAAAACCTTTATAATATAGAGACTTTATTACTTTCTATAAAGAGAGGGGCCATCTCAAGTCCCTAGGGGCATCAATCTGTGAAAGCACAATAGTATTACTTAAAAGGACAAAGGTTAGAAGGATATAAAGTAATTCAGAACATGTACCTCAAGTTTAAAAAAATCTCTATGTAGACAGAAGAGTGAAAACGAAAATGTGTAATTAATTGCAATCCTATTAAAATTCCTATTTTAATACTATTAAAATACTATGTATTTCCAAGGTAACAATTCCCTAAATAATCAATGAATACAGTATACACACCTTCAAAGTAAGAGTTTTACATTATCATTTCAATGAACACCATCAACTTTATGGCCCTTTGTCAACTATCCCCCTCAATACTGGGGACAGAACCCAGGGCCTTGTGCATACTAGAGAAGCACTCTACCACTGAGCCTTCCTCACTTTTTGAGAAACCTGTCAGGACTACCAACTTTTTTTTTAATTACTTAAAACAAAGATACAAACTAATATCACTACTTCAAAAGGGAAATTTTAGAGACAAAAAAGGTTAACTTTATGAGTCACTGAACTGTCATGCCTACTTTTTTGTTTCACAAGTCCCAGTAAAAACTTTGTAACTGAACAGTACCAGTTTACAGTAATATTTAGAAACCACCACTACGAAGGGCAAATCTCAAAAGGACCAAAAAGGTACAAGACCGGCAAGCTATGGGCACAGAAAGATATTCCAAATATCTTTAAGAAAAATTGGCTGGACAGTGTAAGTACTTGGGAGGCTGAGACAGGAGGATTGCAAGTTCAAGGCCAGTCAGTGTGACTTAGCGAGACTCTGTTTCAAAATTTAAAAATAAATAAATAAAAAGGAGTGGTGGTATAGCTCAGTGGCAGAGTCCCCCAGAATTCAATCCCCAGTATCCGCCCCCGCGACGATGAAAAAAGAGAAGAAAAATTGGCTGGGCTGTTAATGGACTTTGGTGGTAATTTCATAATAAATTACACTTCACACTTTTTTGTGAAAGTAACTGCTACCACTTATTAAACCCCATTAACCATTATGAAGGGCTGTATAAACAGGATATTACTTAAACCTCAAAACAATCCTATGAGATAGTTATTAATGTTCCCATTTTACAAGTTGAGGAAACTAAGAGACTGAACAATTTACCTATAGGGCCAAAGATACAGTAAGTGGCAGAACCAAGACCTGAGACCCCATCTGTTTGATGCCAGGATCTACTTGGGGTTTCAGCTTATTTTAGGTATTCACTTTATATAACTAGTAAATAGAAAAATACATTTCATTATGCCTATAATAATAATAATTCCTTTTCTATGTGTATGATACTGGGGTTTGAACCCAGGGGCATTCTAACTCTGAGCTACACACTTAGCCCTACTTTATTTTTTATTTCTTTGCGGTACTGGGGATTGAACCCAGGGCATTCTACCTCTGAGCTATACTCTCAGCCTGATTTTTTATTCTTTCTTTTGAAACAGGGTCTCACTAAGTTGCGGAGGGCCTCACAAGTAGCTGAGGCTGGCCACGAACCTGCAATCCCCCAGTCTCAGCCTCCCAAGTACTGGGATTATAAGCATGTGCCAGCACGCCTGGCTTATTTTTTTATTTTGAAACAGGGTCTCGCTAGGTTGCTGAAGGTCTCACTGAGTTGCTGAGGTTGGCCTCGAACCTGTGATCCTCCTGTATTGGCCTCCCAAGTACTGGGATTACAGGTGTGCACTGCCATACCCAGCTACATATAAGAATTCTTATCAATTAAAAATGATTCAAGTTTTATGAGCTTCTTGGATCTTTTCACTGCTAGTGCTGGGCCAAAAAAGCAAATATGCCTTGGCAATTTAAAAGCAATGCACAAATATTAAGTGTTTAAGATTGGTTCTGATGAAAGCATAATAATTTAGGTAAGAAGTACATTATTCAGAGTATGAAGTAGTCCACATTTACAAGATGGTTTTCAATAGTATTAGTTTTATGATATTGTATATGTGAAGAAGAGTGCTAGATATTAAAGTTGTATCTGTAAACCTTGTTACAATTCTGCAAAACACTATTATACCAACTTTCATAGGCTTAAAAATAAGATTAAATACTTGCTTAAAGTCACACAGTTAATGAAGCAGAACTGGAATTCAAATTCAAGTTTGTTACAACTCCAAGCATATTTTTTCAATCAGATGCCTTCATGAATTCCATTTTTAAAGATATTTAGACATGTCAAGTTCGTACTACCAGTCAAGGACATCAAGTTTTTCAGTTGTATCACAGCTATTTTTAATGCCAACTTAACTAAGAAAATCAACTATTATGCGTACACATAACACACAATCACATACCTACACACACAAAAATTAGGTAAACTTTTAAGTTTTATCGAGATACATACATAACTATTGTCTGATTTTTATGGGCATTCTTAATCATATAGAAGAGGAGTTGACAATTTTTGTATTATAATGATAAGAAGGAATGACTGCAATCAATTATTGTACTTTGGGTATATATATATATGGCTTGAGTTATTATACTAGTTATATATAACTAGGATACCTAGCTTGGAACTTTCTCTATTCTCCCCTATTAACTTCCTTTTCAGCTACTTCCCTCCTTGCCTCCCTTCCTTCTTCTCTCTCTCTCTCATATCTATCAGGATATTTATAATATAGTCACATGATCTGTTTAGGGAACACAGATGGCTTTCCACATGGTGCTTTAATCAAATATTCAAATTCCCATCACCTGAAGCTGTTTCTCTAAACTGTATAAAAGCAGTTTCACCATATTTGAAGGGAGTAGTTAGCATATTTTTTAAAAAGGATTTGAAAACACTTTTTTCAGCTTTAGTATATACTTAGAAACTTACTCTTCTCAATGTAACTCAGGTGTGAAACTTTGCCTTTTGGTGGAGTTTCATATGGCAATGACAGATTATAAGTCAAGTTCCTTTTCTGCTTTTCCAGTTAAAATGGAATACATACTTCTTTCTTTTTATTTATCTCAAAACAATAAAATGAAACCCTTAAGAATGGGTTGAAGGGGCTGGGCATAGTGGAGCATGCCTGTAATTCCAGTACTTGGGAGGCAGAGACAGGAAGATCACAGGTTTGAGGCCAGCCACGGCAACACAGTGAGACCCTATTTTGAAACAAAAAAATAAAAAGGGCTGGGAGTGTAGCTTGGAGGTAGAATGCCCCTAGGTTGAACCCCCATTACCCCCCCACACACAAAGAATGGGATGAAAGATATGTATGGATTTTAAACAATGTAAAAGTGTAATATGAGACAATTTAAAAGGGGGAAAAGCCAGGCGTGGTGACGCACGCTTGTAATCCCAGTACTTTGGGAGGCAGAGACCGGAGGATCCAGGTTCGCAGCCAGCCTCAGCTCACACACGCGCACGCACGCTCGCTCTCTCTCTCTCTCTCTCTCTCTCTCCCTGTCTCTCTCTCCCTCTCTACTTAGTGAGGCCCTCCGCAACTTTGTGAGACCCGGTTTCAAAATAAAGTATAAAAAAATAGGGCCGGGGGCGTAGCGTGGAGGTAAAACGCCCCGTGTTCAATCCCTGGTACTGCAAAAAAATAAATAAATAAAAATAAAAATAAAAAAATAAAAAGGGGAAAAAGATTACAGTCACTAAGATTAGCACTGTCTCTACCAAGCATAATGGGAAAATAAAAGTACATATAAACATGTAAATTTTAAAAATGGCACTTTTTAACCAATACCTAATAAACAGAATGCTATCTGTGGTACTGGACAACTAGAGTATTGCATAGCAAACCACACACACACACACACACACACACACACACACCCCAACATCAAGGGAAATCTTTATTAAAAGTTTATATTAAAGAAAATAAGGGAGACTAGTGTCAATTTAAAAATTGCACTATATTATTATTGTTAGCTTTACAATTTGATGTTAAAATCCAAAGTAATTATTGCAGTGTTTTAGAAGTGATCAATGGATATGTAAAAAATACTTAGGCAGTATAAACATTAATTGAAAAGAAGGTTAAATGGTACTTTACCAACAAACATTTCATGAGTAGGTGTCCTAGTAGTAAAAGTGGATACATCTGAAGAAATGGGAAGGTGAACATCACCACTACTTTTTGTGAGGAAAGGATTTAAGCTTGGAATGGCATCATCAACAGCATCTAAAGTAGCAGAGAAAGGATCTGTGCAGTCCAAATGCATTACAGCAAAATGAAGAAAGGAAGTAAATAAATTAGTATTGTGATTAGTCAAAAGATGCAAAGTGTAAAGCAGCAGCTATATTATGTTTATTAATTTTAAATGCAAATATATCCAATCACCACGATGAAAAAAATGCACTTAACATATTTTCAAAGGAATCCTTAGAAAAAAACAGTTGGGTTCATTAACATTAGCATATTAGAGATAGATCTGCTCTCCAACTTAGAAAGCCAGTACTCAGTTAAAGAGAAAAATAAAGATGTTTCTGTGAAAGAGCCACTCACCTTGAACCCATCTTCCCTGCCCTAAGTGAGAGTATAAGGGATTTAATGGCATATCTGTATTTACTCAAGTAACTGATACAAGCAATTGGTGTATGTGTGGTGTAAGTAAATTTGCAAAAAGGAGGGTGGTAATTGCAAATTACGAGTATGTGCAAATATTTCCTGTATAGGTTCAAAGGTAGGAAATAAAATATAAAAATGAGGATTTAAAAATGGGGAAAGTGATTTCTGACAATGAAAAAAAGATGAAGGACTGCCCATTTAGTAGATGGGAACGGCTTTGAAGGTCTAAGAGCTTTTGAGTCTGTAATTTTCTAAAGGAGTAACAAAAGCATTGTTCCCTCATAATGCTAATATACACTATTATCAACTCCTAAATCTAAAGTTATTCTGGAATCAGATATTTTCTGAACCTATGCCTCATTCAAGATAATCATTCTAATGACTGAAAAACATTTATCCAAACTTAAGATCTAAAGAGCTAACTGGGGAGAGGAAAAAAATGAAGAGTATCAAAAATGCAACACCATATTTTTCTTTATAACAATTAAAAATGAAAAGACAGTTCTATACTTCCAACCAGCAGCCTCTTCTTCTCTATTCTTGTTTAGCTCTTGACTTTCACTGAAGTATACTGTACCACTTTCAGTATTAGGCACTGTATTTTATTTTTAAGACTGTATAACTAAATAACAAAACAAGGACCAGCTCATTTACTATGACATATGGCACACTTTCCTTAATGTCAATAAAATTAAGGCAAATAGTCTGCAATCACAACTGTTCGAAACAGGAAAATACTGAGATCATGGGTTTAAGCATAACACATCTTTTTAATAAAACTTTAATATTTGCATCATACAAGAACTTTTCTAAAAATTAAGTATCTCTTTGGAATATCAATTTGCACTCAAAGTCCAATAAACTTCTCAAAATATTCTTATTATACTACTCAAATTCAAATTATTTTGTAACATCTTTCTCTCCCTAACAAATAGAATAATAGAAAAAATAATTTAAAACAAACTCAAAAATAAAAAGTAGAAAAAAGATATTAAAAGTTGTGTTTTTAGCCAGGCATGGTGGCGCACGCTTGTAATTCCAGTACTTGGGAGGCGGAGACCGGAGGATCCGGGTTCACGGCCAGCCTCAGCTACTTAGTGAGGCCCTCTGCAATTTCCTGAGACCCGGTTTCAAAATAAAGTATAAAAAATAGGGTTGGGGGTGTAGCTCGGAGGTAAAATGCCCCTGGGTTCAATCCCCGATACCGCAAAAAAAAAAAAAGTTGTGTTTTTATACTAAAATAAAAAATGTAGCCAGGTGTGGTGGCGCATGCTTGTAATACCAGTACTTGGGAGGCTGAGACAGGAGGATCGCAGGTTCGAGGATAGCCTCAGCTACTTAGTGAGGTCCTCCGTAACTTAGTAAGACCCTGTTTCAAAATAAAAAATAAAAAATAGGGCTGGGGGTGTAGCTCGGAGGTAGAATGCTCCAGGGTTTAACCCCCTGTACCGCAAAAACAATATATAAAATAAAATAATAAAATGAAATATGTAATCTTACCAACTTTAACTCCTGCTTAAGAAAGAAGTTGCATTAAGTTTAGAGTTGACTAGTTGGGATGAACGTACTGATTTTAAAAACTTGATAGGGGCATGTAGTTTTAAAGTGATTATACTTTGTTAAACATGTAATACAAAACATTCCTCTAGTCTTAAAAGAAAAAAAAAAGCCAGGACAGAAGTCACTAAAATAAAAAGGACACACATTTCTAAAACAGATCCATTGGTTAATGGAAAAAGATATGTTCCAGAATAGTTACTAGTTATCTGCTGTTCTATTAATTCACACTGTTTTATCTCAACACCTAATTTCAGTCACTTCCTAGTATGTGAAAGATATAGAGAACATGCAAAAGCATGTGCAAATGCATATCTGAATCAATCAGACAAGCCAGGTGTGGTGGTACACGCTTGTAATCCCAGTACTTGGGAGGCTGAGATAGGAGGATCACAAGTTCGCGGCCAGCCTCAGCTACTTAGTGAGGACCTCTGCAACTTAGTGAGACCCTGTTTCAAAAATAAAGTATAAAAAATAGGGCCGGGGTGTATGTAGCTCAGAGGTAGAATGCTCCTGGGTTCAATCCCCAGTACAGTAATTAATAAATAAATCAGACAATAAGGAAAACCAGCTTCTTCTCATTTATTTATTTTTTTAATTATTATTATTTTTTTTTTTGCAGTGCTGGGGATTGAACCCAGGGGCATTCTACCTCTGAGCTAGACCCTCAGCCCTATTATTTATTATTTTGAAACAGGATCTCACTAAGTTGTGGAGGGCCTCACTAAGTAGCTGAGGCTGGCTGCAAACCAGGATCCTCTGGTCTCAGCCTCCCAAGTACTGGGAAGCGTGTGCCACCATGCCCGGTGGAAAACCAGCTTCTTAATCTACTTGCCAAAACAATAGGTAATCTATATGATGTTAGTGGACATTATGTTATAATAAAATTATTTACTAAGGTATGATAATAATGTTTTAGCTATTCCAACTTAATTTACTAGACTGGTAACTCAATCTCTTAAACTTTAAATTTTTTTTCATTATTTTTATCATTATCCATACGAAAGTTTAATTTTATGCCACCCTAGAGTCATAGAAAAATAATTCAAAAAAGTTAAAACAAGGACTGAAATACCACCACAGTCATAGTCTTTAGGTCCTAAACACTTGATATCTATATTTACAAACAGAAAACTGAATTTTTCCATGAAGTGTTGTGTTTCACATGAACTCAGTAAAGCAAATTTCAAAATGGATAATTCTTTTACAGTTAAATTCTGAAATCTTGCTTCAAATACTGAACAGTGCACTAAACTGATAATAGTGTATTTTTAGATGTGTTGTAGCTCAAGGTTTTCAGGGTGATGAAGACCTGCATCTTCTTGGATATTAGTATTCAACACCAAGTGCTTGTTTAGACTCCAGACCGTTTCTTCAAAAATCAAAGACTCATTAATAATGCAATCAGGGGAACAGGGGAGCTTGTGTTCTCTCTCGCTCACTCATTTTCATTTTTAGATGGAACCTTCAATGTCTTTTCATACAAGCATACAAAGCCTTTCTTCCCTTTAACTCTACCTCATCACTAACCTATCTGTGACTAGGAATACGCATTATCTCTGTGGTAATTATAAGAACTAAATTAAATACTAGGTCTGTTATTAACATCCATTTTTAGCTTATAAAAGCAAAATAAGCATGGAACAAGATTTGGCTTAAATGACCATGTTTAATTCTAACCATTTCTAAAGCAATTACCAATAAGCGGAAAATAAGCATTTGAATTTGGAAGACTCAAAACCCTAAAATCAGGACTTACTAGGATATTAACTCATTCTGTCCCATTGCCCCAGATGTGGAACACCTATAAAATTTAAATTAAGCAACTAAACATGCCACTTATGATAACTCTGAAATAATTATGTTTTTAGAGGTCTATATTTTTGAGAAAATAGGGAAATAATTAGATTGTGAAGATACAGATATGTATATATACACACACATACAAATAATTCCATATACCTGAAAATACATATAATGGATATATAAGCTCTACATGATGATTTCTAACTTACTTTATGCACCTATGTCAGTTTTGTTGAAATTATTTCCAGAACTGAAAATTTGGGACTTAATGGGTGAAGATACTTTAATTTGCTGTCTACAGATCATTCTGAAATAATTCTAAAATATATATTGAATTTAAACTCATCATTTTTAGAAATTACTTCTAGATGTCAAGATTTTGCTAAATGAAACCAATGTTCATAGTCAAATCGTTTTTTAAAGTCAAGATAAGGCTTAAAAAATTAGTCAAAGAGTTGAATATTTTAGTGTTTCATTATCTCTGTTCCCTGCCCTATCTTAAAACAGAAATAACCTGTCCAGAAGAAGAGAAAATGTCCAGTTATTCAACAAAAAAACCTATTATATGACCTTATTTATTTGCTTGTGGTACTGGGGATTGAACCTGGAGCATTCTACCTCTGGGCTACAACCCCAGCCCTATTTTATTTTTTATTTAGAAATGGAGTCCTACTAAGTTGTGGAGGGCCTCACTAAGTTGCTGAGGCTGGCCGCAAACCTGTGATCCTCCTGTCTCAACCTCTTGAGTACTGGGATTACAGGTGTGCACCACATCTGGCTATATGGAATTATTTTAAAAGTACCCATTATATATCAAGAAGTGCTCTAGACATTGAGGATAGAGCTATGACCAAAATATTTTAAAACTACTGCTTTTATAGTTTATATTATAGTATACAAAACAGTGCTTTAAGAAGTAACTCTAAGAAAATAGGAAACAAAATATTCTTAAAATTCTAATCACTAAAATAAAAAACCTATTTCATATACTGTAAAAACTTAATATGACTTATCTCTGCTATGAGCAATAAGCCTATTAATTTAGATTTTACATGTGAGCCAATATGAATTTTAACAGACATTTTTTACATAGTATCTTCTTTTTAGAATATCTCCTTTCCCTCCCCAGCACTTTGTGGGTGATTCCTTATAAAATAATACTCATCTACATACAAACAGAAGCACAACAAGTATCTAAAGAAAGTGATTTGAAAACTAGATGTCTAAGCAAAACTGTAAAAACTGACATGGACTAGGCACGAATTTCTTCTTCAAAAATGTTAGGCTATGATCACAATCATGACATGGTCAGCTTACCTTCAAAGACTGCAAATATTGGTACTGGGGTAAATTCTTTTGAGTTACCAAAATATTATAGGTCTGAATTAGAAATAGCATAAAGTTTGTGATGAGATACCTGGACACAACATACTTTACTGCCTAATAATACCATCTAAGTTTTACTAGAACTTTATCATATACTTACCCACAGATGAGTTTTTCCTCTGCAAATAATTTTTTTCTACATCCAAAGGAAAATAACCATTATGCATTTTCTGATTGTGGAACCAAATTAACATTATAAGATGATTTCATATTTAGGAAGGTGGTTCTTCCTCTTACATTCAATTTCATCTTTATTAAACCTCATTTCATAATTTAAACATAAATTCCAAAGTTAATTCATGATAAATGATGTGTCTTCAAAGAATAAAATTAGTTCACTACCACTTCAGTATTTCTCAAGTTCTCATGTATCAAGTGTAACCAACAACTATTTAAATGAATAAAACATCACATAATGCAGAACGGAGATACCTACACAACATCTAAAATAGAATTTATTAATGCTTACCTCCCCAAGTACTTGCTACCTGAGAAGCAGATGGCATAGAATGTACAGATGGGTGAAAAGTTGGCTGCTGCAAATCAAGCAGGTCATTTGGCAGCTTTGATGTGCTAGGAAAATATTTTGAAAGATGTTTTATTTCCTAAACAAATGTTGCTACATGAGCACGCACACACACACACACACACACACACACATTTAAAAGTGAAATAAAAAATACCCAATAATAAAAACCTCACAAGGAGGAGCAGTTTCAGCAAAATAGTAGATACATGCCTCGCATATAGTAGCATATTTCTAATTAGGCCTGGAAAATATAATCCAATGCCATATCTTAAACTTATACAGGATTCAAGTAACAAGAGCTTTCCTGGAAACATTGAATGACTGTGCCAGGAAAATATTGATTTCCTTATGCTTTACTCCAATTAGTAAAAATTAGTAATTTCATCATTTCATTTTCTTAATATGCAAAATATAAATGTTTATCATTTCATACATAGGTATTATACCATTTATCACCACCTCTTATGTGTGAATTTATGATGACAAAAATCATAAATCAAAGTCAACTTGAAAAGCTCTGCAAAACTTTTATTAGAAGTGTTTGTACCTGAGCCGGGCGAGGTGACTCAGGCTTATAATCCCAGTACTTGGGAGGCTGAGAATGGAGGATCCAGGTTAGCGGCCAGCCTCAGTTACTTAGTGAGGCCCTCCGCAACTTAGTGAGACCCGGTTTCAAAATAAAGAATGAAAAATAGGGCTGGGGGTGTAGCTCGGAGGTACACTGCCCCTGGGTTCAATCCCCAGTACAGCAAAAAAATAAAGAAGTTTTTGTACCTGAATATCCAAAGGCAATCTATCTTTCCCCATACCTGTTAGAAGAACTAGGGGTAGAAAATATGTCGATGGCTGGTGCGGTCATTATCCCCCCCGCTGAAGTGGACACAGGAGAGGCTGCAGTTGTTAAAGAGGTATGAGGTTTCTTTGCAAGTTCTTTTAGGCGCTGTTCCTGTTGAGAAAGGGAACTAACATAAGGAATTCAGAAAACAGAACTGTTTGTATAGACTTTGAAAGAAAGCATTTAAAAATTTTGATAGCAGAAAGGTAGTCCCTATTTTCAGTCATTTTATGTCAAGATGAAAAATTAAGAGTTTCAGCCCATACAGTAGCTATACATTAAAAACAGTTAAGTCTGTGTAGAGTCCCATTTATGTTATGAACACCTCTACTTGTTTTCCCAAATAAAGAGAATCTCCTCACTTATCCCGTTGTTTTGTTTTTAGTACTGGGTATTGAACACAGGGGCATTCTACCTTCAAGCTATATCCCCAGCTCTTTCTATTATTTTGAAATAGGGTCTCACTAAATTGTTGAGGCTGGCCTCAAACCCACGATGCTCCCGTTTCAGTCTCACAAGTACTGAGATCACATGTGTACACCACCACGCCAGGCTGCGCTCACTTACCTTTAAAGCTTTTAAACGAGCTTGTTCTTCCTCTAATGCTGCCTGCTTTTCCCTTTCATCCACTTTGGTCAGAGATAGGCCAGTGCTTGCCAGGGAAGAGACTGCATTGGAAAGTGTCGTGGCCCTAGGATAATTGGACAAAGTTAATGGAGCTTTATGTCAAACATTTTACATTATATACAGTTCATAAGACAATCTTCCAACCCTGCCATGGATAAACTATAATTACAAACTTAACTTAGGGACTCGAATACATCAGATGAAATATTTTAACCAACAACCTAGAAGATAATAGCAATTAGAACATTGCTGGTTTATACACACATTCACTGCTTTTAGAGTGTTAGACTTTGGAAAGGGTTCACATCAGTGGGGCACACTGCCTCTTCTAAGCCCCAAGAAACGGAACCAATGCAATTGGGAAAGAGCCCTTGTATTCCCAGGAAAGTCCTAATGAGAGAAAGCATCGAGTTTCTCATAGGGAAGGATAATGTGCTAATTTACAGCATGGGTTCTGGCAGTGCCACAAGAACACCAAATCATGAGCACCAGTAAAGAGTAAGGTATGTCTAGGTATGTGTCCCCATAACAACATTCAAAGATGTCATCCCAAGAGGACTTCAGGTTCATCAAAAAGAAGATTGCCGGATGTGGCGGCGCACTCTTATAATAAAAAAAAAAGATCAATTTCAATCCAGTCAACTAGTCCATCCAGCACTTCTTTCTATGTGCTGCCCTTCTGCTGAACTGAAGTGCCTTTTCAAACATATTATGCATGCACAATGCATCACTTCTCACTAGCAGATTCAAAGCAAGCCACCTCCTCCCCTTTAAAAGATTTATCTAGACCATAAACCCCAACTTGAATTTCTAGCATCAGTAAAAATATGTTTTAAAGAATTCTAACTGAAGATCTACCCTGACCTTTATTAATTTTCCTTTTCCACAAACTAAACATCATTAATTTCTACTCAAAGTACAGAAAGAGTTAGCAAAACTTAACTTTTATGTAAAATCAATATTGTAACTTTACTTTTATGTAAAACCAATATTGCCAATAAAAAGATACAACTCTGAAGAAAAATGAAGAGTAATATAGTTGTGACAAAAATGTAAGACACCCAACAGATTTTATGATAAATATTTACAGTACACAGATGCACCTAACTATGGGGCCATACTTTTCATTACTTTCTCAAACAACTGGGCCTTAACATTTTGGCTATTATGGTACTTCTAAACATACTGGAAAATTCAAAATGCAAATCTGGGATTAAAGTAAATATTAAAAATCATTAATGACTTTTTCTTTTAGAGAGCATTTAAATTTTATTACTAAAAAAAGTTCCAAAATAATCAAAAAAGAACTAAAGGAATATTTTCATTATATTTTATACAAATTCTTTCTTCATACTGTTAAAAAGAAATCTTCATAAGAAAACATAACTACTGCCGGGCGTGGTGGCGCACGCTTGTAATCCCAGTACTTTGGGAGGCAGAGACCGGAGGATCTGGGTTCGCGGCCAGCCTCAGCTCGCTCTCTCTCTCTCCCTGCCTCTCTCTCTCTCTCTCTCTCTCTACTTAGTGAGGCCCTCCGC